>VMDO01039271.1:0-12800 GCA_007922755.1 Pedetes capensis
TTGTTGTTGTTGTTAGGTGCTGTCGAGTCGGTATCCGACTCATAGCGACCCTCATAGGGTTTTCAATGGCTGACTGTTTCGGGATTGCCTTGGGAGTGGATTGCCAGGTCCTTCTCCCATTTTTGCGGTGCTGGGAATTGAACTCGGGACCTCAGAGACTGCAGCACAGCGCTCTACCCACTGAGCTAAATCCCAGCCCGCTAAACCCTAGAGAGGTTCATTATTAAGCAGTTTTAACATAGCAACTAATACAAGTATTATGACTTAGTAATTGTTAGTGTATCCATTAGAAATGTTTTCCTTATGAGAAACCAACAACCCTGAAAACAGCATCTTTAAGGCATAAGGAATTCATTATAGATAAATCCAGAGCTGGTTAGGTTGTTCTGTTATTCAATCAGCCATTCAGCCTCATTCTTTCTGCCCAGTATCACTTGTCTTTATCTTTATTATTACTTCATGTATATAAGGTAGCTACTGAAATTCCAGGTATTTTCCAAAGCAGAGTTGGGTAGAAAAAGTAAAGGAAAGTTAAGTCAGTCAAGTTAATTCCTTTATAAGTATTTCATGGAAGAAGCACTGAGAAATTTCTGCAGCTTCTTATGGTACTAGCTGCAAGAGAGCCAGAAAATATGTATCTAACTTTACATATTGTACAACTGGGGTTAGCAAATTTTAAGGCAAACAGCCAGTAGTACATATTGCAGACTTTATAGCCATTTGGTTTTCTGTCACTGTAGCTGGAAAATAGCTACTGACAGTATGTAAATGAGTAGATGTGACTGTTTTAGTAAACTTTATTTACAAAAATAGAAAGCATTCCGTTTTATTTCCTGTGGGCTGCAGTGTGCTGATTCTGGCTCTATAGGAGTAGAAAGAATGAAAAAGAGACTGTGTGAGGTTTTCAAAGGTCACTATATTTGCTGTGTGCTCCAGTCATTTACTATTGACACTGATCACTTCAGTATGCTGCAGTGGGAGAAATACTGAATAATGGAAAATGTAGGTTCACATTCAGCTCCACCACTTAACACCAGTGTAACCTTGGGAAAGTCAATTAACCTGCCAATGCCAAGCTTTCTTATCTGTGGAACAGATTCTCAAATCTGTTACCCACCTCTGCAGATCAGTGGGAGAATTAAATGAAATAATGTGAAATGAGATGAAAATGCTTGAACACTCTCTGGTATTCACAAGTATGTGGTACTTACAGGCTTGGTATGAAATTCATTCTGTCAAGTACAATGAGTTTTTCCTTTTCTTCTTGAAGTATCTTTTTCATACAATTACAAAATGAAACATAATACACTGCAGGAAAGTAAAGTGGTACCTTTGTATCCTAACCCTGCAGAGACAAGTGCTGAGAGAAAAGTGACATCTGATGTGAATTACTAGAAAATCTAAGTGAGAAAAAAATAGACGTATAAAAGTCAGGAATAATAAAGCTTAGGGTAGGTAGGTCAGAAAGACATAACCCTAACAATGCTGTGATTATGTTATACTTTGGGAGAAAAATACATTATTGATATCTTTAGCAGACCTTTTTTACTTTACCTTTACTAGTAAAAAATGCTATTAATAAATTTTTATAGGGAGGCATACTTTTCTGTATAAAACTGAGGTTTATATTTTATTAATTACATTTTATCATTAGTGCCACATGGAATATGGATTAAAAGATCTTCAGTTTGTGTCTTAATCTTGTATTAATTCCCTAATATATTCTAAGACCCTAAAATTATTTAACTCACTTTGGGCTCAATTATTTCAACCATTTAATGTGAAATGTTAACTAGATACCATTAACATATCTTTTGGTTCTTTAAATCTAAGTTTTTACTTGAGAAAATATAATTAGCTAAGTGGTACATATTATACTCTACCGAGCAGCACAATAAGTAATTAATGAATAACTAGTACATGTCTAACACTTTATTCAGAATGTACATTCCGCCTTCTCCAAAATGATATGAATAGCAACACTGACCTTTCAATAGAAACTGCAGATAACATTTGACTGCCAACCTGCAGCAAAATAAAATTTAGAATATGATGAAATATGAATAATAACATACTGACCTGTGCCCAGGAAGCATTGTGTAATATAGAAAACCTATTAGATAAGATTTTTAAATTTTATTCTATTATTTACATTTTCGGGACACATGCATTTCTCAAGTGGAAATAAAGAACATCCATATGTCCAATGATGAATAAGCAGAGATACAATTTGGTGTCTATAAAGTATCCAGATACACATGTGCTTGACATTCAGCATTGCAAGAGATACTTTCATAATCCCCTCAGGGTAGATTTACAGCTGGTTGTACACCACCCTCTTTTTTTTTTCCTATTCATTAAACTTTCAGGGCATGTTTTCAGTACAGTTAGCACTTAGGTGTTAAGACTCTGAAATGAATTTGAATCCTATCCTTACTTCATAATGCTTGTATTACCTAGAACATGTTGCTTACCATAATGGTCTGCTACTAATATCTTCATATGTAAAGTAGGGAGAAATCTTTATGTGGTAAGAATTAAAGAGTGCCTGTAACATTGTAAGCATTCATTGACTTTAGCCACTCATTTAATCTTAACCTAACTTTTTACCTGGTACTCAATGTTATGCCTGTGAACTCCAGCATCACAATGATGGACTTGGAGACTTTGTGCTTCTGACCATTCTACTCCAGTTATCCATACAGACAACCACACATTAGGACAGCTGACACACTCTTATTGGCATTGATACAATTTTCCTCTCTCTTTTTGCAAAAGAAATTTGGGGGGTGGAAAACATGACTAAAGGAAAATATCAGTTTGAAGTCTATTATAGTAAACCAGGCAAGGAATTACTATGTGTATACTAGCCCAGTCATAATGAAAAGTTTACTGTTCAAGTACAACCTATGCAACTTCCTACTCAAAAGCAGAAAAGCAATACATTTTTTTCCTTAGTCATGTTATGTGTCAATCACAGTTCAAGTTGGCCTTTGTTCCCAGATAATTTCCATCCTTACTGAAGGTCCTAGGTTAACATAGGGACTCTGATCTATAAACTTACTAATTTCATTTGCACAGGGAAAAAAGAAACTGAAGGCTAGGACAATGAAGTTAAGTGCATTGTTCCAGAAATGATATACATTTCCACCCTCATACTGAATGGCCATGGGCTGCCAAAAAACCCAACAGATTCATCCTAGAAGTGTTACCAGAGTGCTCCTTGGAAGTAAGGATTGTTGGACAACACCTAATGTATTTTGGATGTGTTGTCAGGAGGGACCAATCCGTGCAGAAAGACATCATGTTTCAGAGAGTGACAGGTCAACTCACACACACACACAAAAGGAAGACCCTTAACTAGATGTATTGACACAGTGACTACAACAATAGGCTTAAACATAAAAATGATTGTGTGCCTGGCACAGAATCAGGGAGTGTTGCATTCTGCTGATCATAGGATCACTATGAGTTTGACCTGACTTAAGGGCACCTAACAACAACAACCACAATGACTAGATCTTATCACATAGCCCTACTCTCTAGCAGAAATTTGGGAAATACTTTAAACCTGTATCTATAAAGGGGCTGAGGAATAAGAATATTTGTTAACAGCATTAATAATGTTCACATAAGTTTTCCTTGTCAACAGATATTTGGTTGATACTTCTTTTCAGAGGTGTCTCCCATACGTTGCAGTATTTTGTTTCTTTATATTCAAGGTTTACATGTGAAAGCAATAAGTACTGGCTTATTCCTGGGTAATGTAAATGGGAAAAATACAAGACATTATATATCAGGCAAATATTTACAACCAACATATATTAGGAAAGCGTACATATTGTGAATGAAAATGATAGTATATAGATTGCTTAAAACTTAGTGTTTTATCTACTAAATAACTAATATTTCTGTTAAAAGCAATTTTTCTTCAGTAACTGTTTACTCCCACTGAGATAGATTTTCTGCTCCTTATTCAGGTCCATGTTTGATATTTTTACCTGGCTTTATAGGGCTTTACATAATTAATTCTATGTCCAAAGGAGAGGAAATAAAAAAGAACAGAGAAAAAATCAGGATGTCTCTTTAACATTGACTCAGGTATACAAAGAGCAGATTAAAATTGTGTACTAATTTTATCTCCCCCTATATGTTGTTGTTAGGTGCCGTCGAGTCGAGTCCGACTCATAGTGACCCTCATAGGGTTTTCAATGGCTGACTGTTTCAAGATTGCCTCGGGAGTGGGTTGCCAAGTCCTTCTCCCATTTTTGCAGTGGTGGGAATCGAACTCAGGGACCTCAGAGACTGCAGCACAGTGCTCTACCAACTGAGCTAAATCCCAGCCCATTCCCTCTATGTAGAACATCACTATTATCTAAGTGTACATGTGAATACCACAGCAAATCATCTAGGCTTTGGGGCATGCTAGAAGTGCAGGAGATATAATACTACCAAATACATATGAGGTGAGGCGAAACAGCCACAAAGACTGTGACTTTGGTCTTAGAATTCATTCAAACTCTAGGCAATGACACTGCTATAGGTCCTAAAAAAAGCAAGGTCTGAGCCCAAAATAGATGTTCCAGAAGGATATATGAATTATGTGACTTGCTGAATGACACATAGAACCAGAGATTTACTGTGAGATCTTTGACGTTAAAAGTCTCCCATATTTGAACAGCCTGATTCTAAGTGTTTGCATCTTGGTTATAGGAGGTAAAAAATTGTGTACTTGATATGAAACATATCCAGCTCCTTAGGTACTACAAGGCCCTCCATGGGCCTCAGTGATTTTGATCATGATCACTATATGGAAGACACTTTTGAGAAATCTTCAAGGGGGAGGAGAGAGGTAATAATACAAAAAGTTCAATAAATGCAAAATAGTTTCTGGTAACTAACAGATGTTACATTTAACAACGATTATTGCAATGTAGAATTCTTGGAGCAATTTTAAATAGATAATTGTACATTTAGCCCAAAAGACAATGTGACTTTGCATTCTAGAAAGGTGAAGTATGCTAGTTTATACAAGAAATGGACAAAGATATCAATTCCCCTTTGACTCATTCTACTCCAATAGTAAACAGAATGTAATATTCAATGTGCATTGATGTCTATTTGTGGTAGAAATATTCTGGTAGATTTATAAATATTTCCTTTTAATGCACAAAATAATTATACATTTGGTCAACAATGAATGAAATGTATAGATTCAAGACCCTGAGCTGAGTGTCAAAGTCAGGGATAGACTAGTCATCTATTTGGCATCAAAACCCATTCTTCCTTCAATTCTTTCAAATATATTAACTGGATGCCCATTTTTGTGTCAGATTTTCTTGCAGGCATAGCAACACTGTACTAAATACCTGAAGGTGTCACTTCCTAAAATTATCCATCTAGACTATTCTAAAAATTTGTTTACTTTAAGTCACTGTTGAAAAGATAATCCAAATTATTTTGAAATGTAACAGATTCTGAAATATCTGCATTCAGTGTTGAAATGATTAATTCCAAAGGGTGAATATTCATTTTCATATAAGGGGTTTAAAAATTGAGGTGAATGATTTTTTTAAATAATGCATATATGATTTTTTCTTGTATTTGTCATTGCTCTTGTTATTTCTTTCTGAGCAATAACCCAGTCATACTTTGCTTTTCACGAAGTTTCTATGAAAGGAGGAGATTGAGGTTGCTGCATCCATACAGGAATAGGACATCCAGAGTAAGGCTACAAGATCTACTGTACCAGCTCCTATGCCCAAGCTCAGTTTCCTTGTTCCTACCAATTCTGTCATCAAAAGTGAGGCCCACTGCTTGCCAGGCTAGCATCTCAAATTAAGGAATTAAAACAGGAGTATTATTCCTCATAAGTGAGGATATGCTTTAAAAAATGAGTCTCATTCCTGATTAACTCAAAGCATGAATAAATATGAAACTTACAATACGCCTACTTTAAAGTACATCTTCTTCCAACACAATAATGCAAACCAGTCATTCAAAGGACTATACTTATTATTCAAAAGAAATATAATTCTAATATCACCATCTCATCAAACTATTGTTTATATCGTAAATGAGAAAAAAATTGAAAATATATACCACAACTTTTCTCCTTCAAATATGGAATCTACATAGTTAAGTTAATTCATTTGAAAGGAATGGAACAACCACTACTATTTTAATGATAATAAGATAAAAGTAATAACAGAAGATATTCCCAAGGAAAACTGTGTCGGATATAAAGAATAATTTTGAAAGTTCTTAATTACAGAAATTACAAATAGCTGATGAATTTCAATAGTTTACGCTGATGCCCTAACTAGAGGGTAACCACACCAGGCAACTGCATTGAGTCTGGACTACAAGAATGAAGAATAAGAGCTGGGCAAGGTGGGACATTCGCCTGTAATTCCAGTGACTTGGGAGGAAAAGGTAGGAGGATCAGAAATTTGAGAGCAGAGGCAGTCTGTGTAATTTAGTGAGACCAGGTCTCAAAAAAGTGAAAAAAAAAAAAAAAGAAAAAAAGCTGGACATGCAGCTCAGTGGTGCAGCACTTGCAAAGCATGCAAGCACAAGGCCCTGGGTTCAACTCCTGTGGTGGTAGTTGTTAGGTGCCCTCAAGTAGGTGTCTGACTCATAGCAACCCTACTTAAAACAGATGAAACACTATTGTCAGTGCTTTTCTACTGTTCATAGGGTTTTCAGTGGCAGATTGATTTTTGGGAGTGGGTTGCCAGGTCCTTCTCCAAAGCCTACAGTGTCTGGTGTTCCCAGGTGGTCTCCCATGGAATTACTAGCCAGGCTTGACCCTGCTTAGCTTTCAAGATCTCACAGGATCATATACCACAGGGCTAAAGCTGCAGGCAGATTCAACTCCTAGTGCTGGGGGAAAAAAAAGGAGAATAAAAAATATCAAAATAAACTCTAAATTCCTCATCTTGAAAGGTTCTCCTTCTGCTTCCAATTTATAAGAAGAAAATAACGCAAACCAGTTGCGGTGGCGCACACCTATAATCCCAGTGGCTCGGGAGGTGGAGGCAGGAAGATCACAAGTTCAAGACCAGAGGCAGTCTGCGTAACTTAGTGAGACCCTGTCTCAAAAAGTAAAAAAACGGGCTGCAGGTGCAGCTCAGTGGTCCAGCATTTGCAGAGCATGCAAGCACGAGGCCCTGGGTTCAACCCCTAGTACAAAAAAAAAAAAGAAAAAAGAAAAAAAAGGAAAATAATAGACCAACCACTTAGGGGACGAATGAATACTTCTACCTCATCCTTGTCTCCTTTTATTGTTGTTATTAAGGTGCCATCAAGTCAGTTCCAACTTGTAGGGACCCTTATAGGCTTTTCAATGGCAGATTGTGCCATCATTTTATTGCTGATGTAAGCCTTAAAAGTTGTTCAGTTAAATGTATGGATTTTTTTTTTTTTGTCTTTTGCCTAGACAGAGAAACTGCTTATTTTTTAAATAAAGCTTTTTAAATTTGCAAGAATTTTTGTTTTATGGGGAAGTAAGGGTCAGCATATCACTATAGCTTTATAAATAAACATTTTTGAACTTATTCAGTCTTTATTTAATGCAATAATTTTCTGTATTAGGTGATTCAGAATATTAGAATTCAGTAAAGGAAATAAATGTATTAAAAAGTAAAATTGTAGCCTGGTATGGTGGTGCCTGCCTGTAATCCTAGCAAGTGGAGAACTGAATGCAGGAGGATGGCAGATTTCAGGCCAATGGCAAGCCTGAAGAATTTAGTTAGAGTCCGTCTCAAAAGTAAAAACTGGGCAGGAAGTGCAGCTCAGGAATAGAGCACTTGAAAACCATGCATGAGGCCCTGGTTTCAACCTCCAAGTTCTAGGAAAAAGAAAGTAAAATTGTAAATAACAGCCTATGCTTTTATATAGGGCATGTCTAATTAATTCCATATAATTTTAACCCAATATTGTTAATCATTTTCCAATAGATATGTACTGGATCTTTTAAAAATAAGAAATGATTTTCTTTTGCTTTATTCTATATTCTAAATGTTATTGGTAAAATAAGTTTTATAAAGTTCTTGTAAAGAAATTGATAACTTCATTCCCAAATCCTTATTATCAGCCTTTTCAATATCCCATGTAGTTCAGACATAGAACTGTCTTTTTCTCCAAGTCAGCATTTCAGTGTCACATACAGACTTTTAACACTCTTGATATTAAATTAATATCTGCACAACCAAACACATTTAAAGCTGTTAAAAATTACCTGTACTGAAGTTCAAAGAATATGTAAAAAGTATTTATGAAAAGATCCATACTATAATAGTAGAAGTTATTTCTTATAACCATATATAATATTAGGCATTTTTTAAAATGTGAATATTCATATTCAAATTTTAATTATCTTAATTAGACCAGCTTAGTAATAGTCTTCTAAAAAGCCTTTGTATATTAGTGGAGCTAGGGTATAGCTCAGGTGGTAGAGTATTGTTCTGAACTCTCTGAGGCCCTGGGTTTGATTCCAAGTTATCACAAGGAAAGAAAAAATAGAGGGCGGAAGGGCAGAAGGGAGGGAGAGAGAGTGAGAGAGAGGGAGGGGAAAGGGGAGAGAGAGGAGATGTGACAATCCACTTCCAAGGCAATCCTGAAACAACCAACTATTGAAAATCCTATGAGGGTCACTATGAGTCAGATCCGACTCCAAGACCCCCAACAAGAACAACAACAAGAACAACAACAACTATATATATATATATATGTGTGTGTGTGTGTGTGTATAAATATATATATAAATATATATATATTAATGGGTGGACACCACTGAATTTAATATGTGAACTAAGAAAAATGCACTTTTTCTCTCTTAACTTTTAGTGTGAAACTAAGGAATGGAAGAAATTCTCTCAGTAAGAGTGTTCACTTAAATTTTCCAGCACATATTCACCACTCAGCACTTACTAGGTCTGTTCAGAGAATGAAAACTAGGAAATATAACATAGACTTTATGTCAAGCAAGTTGTTGATCAATTACAATGTGGAAATAAAATTAAGATGAAGAGACAAAGTAATTCCCAACATTTATTTTGCAATAACTAATTTCAGGAAATCAACCTAGTTGCAAGCTAGTTACTAAGTATTTGTTTCATATATTTTTTAAATAATCAGGAAGAAGAATGAATTTCACCTTTGGAATATTCTAGATATGATGTTTCAATATATGTATGGATTATATGATGTTTAAATTATGTTAAACATATCTCCCTGCCCAGACATTTATCATTTCTTTATGGAGTAAACGAGCTGAATAATTTTCTCTAGCTTTAAAAATATTCAGTACATTGTTATCTATAGTCACCCTCTTGTGCAAGAGCACAACAAAACTTCTTATTCCCACCTAACTGTAACTTGGTACCCATCAATCACTCTTTTTTCATTCCTTCCTCTTCCCAATATTCTATCTGTCCTCTAAATACCACTATTCTACCTTCACCTTCTATAAGGTCACTTGTTAGATTTCATTTCTGAGTGAGGTCAAGTAATAATTGTCTTTCTGTGCCTTGCTTATTTCACTTATGATAATGATGCCACATCCATGGATGCCACGATTCACGATGTCACAAGCGACAGGTTTGTGTTTTTATGACTGAATAACATTCTTTTGTGAATGTGTATCATATTATTTTATAACTTGATGGATACTTGAGCTGTTCCAATTTATTGGCTATTGTGAATATTGCATTAATGAACATAAGAGGGCAGATACCTATTTGACATACAGATTTCATTTTCTTTCTATATATACCTGTAGTGGGATTGCTGAATCATATGATAGTTCTACATTTAATTTTTGAGGAACTTAACATTGTTGTTTTCTCCAATGTACTAATTTACATTCCTGCTAATAGTGTGCAAGTGCTTCCTTTCTTCCACATTCTCAATAGCCCTTGTTTCTTTTTTCTTTTTGGTAATAAATATTTGTATTTGGATGAGGTAATGTCTCACTGTAGTTTTCACTTGCATTTGCCTTGTGACTTATGATGTTGCACATTTTTTCATATATATATATATATATATAGACCATGTGCATGTCTTCTTTTGAGAGATGTCTGTAAATATCTCATATTTATTGGTTCACTTGTTTTGTTGCTCTTAAGTTTTTAGAGTTCCTTACATATTCTGTGGGTAGGGGTTTAGCTCAGTTGGTAGAGCACTGTTCTGCACTTTCTGAGGACATGGGTTCAATCTCCAGCACAACAAAAATGGGAGGAGGATGTGGCAGTCCACTCCCAAAAACAATCCCAAACACTTAGCCTTTGAAAATCCTATGAGCATTGCTATGAGTCGAATGAGACTTGATGTTACCTAACAACAACATATATTCTGTATATCAACTCCTTTTCAGAGGTTCAGTTTGCAGATATTTCCTCTCATCCTTCGCCTTGTCTAGACAGTTTGGTTGGTGATTCTCCATAGCATATAGAGGTAATCTAGTGACTTTGAATAAATAATGACTAATTAATGGCAATATAATTTTCTTTCCAAGAATAGCTTCTGTGTGTGCATGCACCCCCACACATAGATGTACACATACATACATGTTTATGTTTGAAAATTTTATTGGGAATCTTTAAAGATAATTCCAGAACACTTACAGAATACTTACAGATTCTGTGGAAATACTTGCAGATTTTAGTTGAAAGACTAGCATGTGAATCCCTGCTGTTAAGTATTCCATGATCCATTTGCAATTAGGATATTTAAGAATAATTACAAATATTTAAAAATGCTAATGTTTACTAATAATTATTAGTTTCTATAAATAATTATTTGCTATGATAGACATGATCACTCTCTTTACCTGACCATATGAATGATTTTCTACCTATCTATAGCAAACCTCACATGAGTCAAAAGTACACCCAGGTAATTTTTCTACATTTTTATCACCATGTATATTTATACTAAAGCATTCAGTGGTCATCTATGGGAAATACTTTTTATTTTACCTTCTTGTCAGTTATGACATTTCATCTGGCTACAGGCAACTCTTATGTAGTTTGTTAGTGCAAGTTATTCTGGACTGTTCCATAGGCATAGATTTTGCCAGGTGGCGATCTTCCCTGGGAATGCCCACATATAATGTCATTTTTAGCAAATATACAACAACTAGAGGAACAGAGGCTTTGAATCCAAATAAGGAAACCCTTAAACTGGAATGCAATTTAGAGATAGTCCTGCATATTTTAATGAAGTACGGTGAAACAAAAGCAGTTTTTATATTACAGTCCACCTTTTCAGAACCTTACCCCCTGTTTCGTGGTTCATATTTCCAAAAGAAATTCACAATATGAATGAAGATTTCAGATATAATGGTGAAATGCATAGGTATTTCCTGCGAGATAAAGTAAATCTAAAGACAATGGAAAGTTAAGTTATAAAATTTAAAGACTTATCTCATTGTGTATTCTATGGGGCTGACAGTTTGCTAATGATTGGCTTTTGCACTAATGGACATCAAGTTATTTATAGTGATTAAATCACTTTTGTTTTTAGTTTTCTAAGGAAAGTTTGCAAAAGTTACCAACTTTACAAATTTAGGCTCTTTATTTCATAGTTTAAGCAATATTTTTCTTTATAATCATAATCCATCTGAAAGACACATATCAAAATTTGGTTTAAATATATCAAAAAAGAATAAATCACAAGGGAAATGCATGTTGTATGAGGACCAAGATAATGATTTTTCAATCACTGTATCATTTGTATAAGAAACAAATCAGTACTTAAGTGACAATATCACTAGGGGCTTCACATTTTTTTATGCATATAGTTTACAGTGAAAGCAAAGTCATATGATATTCTCTATTCACAAAGCTTCTGAGTTTATCTTCAATTGCATTTAAATAAATTTTATTTGGCCGGCAATCAGATCATTAATTTGCTACTGTTCCCATACAGATTTTTCCTGAGTTTATTTATTGCTTACTTTCCTTCTTAAAATGTTTCACTCAAGCATAATAGAATTACAATGATACTTCAAGTGCCAATGTCCACAAATGCAGATTTTTTTAAAAAATAATTTTAATCACTATTGTGACAGTGAAATTTTGACTGGAATGCTTAAAGAATGTTCCTGGAAAAGACTCAAATAAGTCCTTCCACCCCCATCTACTGAGAAATCACTACAACATTTAAAAATAAAATCAATTGGCCATGTGCAGTGGCACATGCCTATAATCTCAGCAATTTAGGAAATCAAGAGTTCAAGGCCAAAGGCAGCTTGCATAACTTAGTGAGACCCTATCTCAAGATAAAAAATAAGGGATTGGGAATGCAGCTCAATGGTAGAACACTTCCAATGTATGTGCAAGGGTGTAGGTTCAACACCCTAGTACCACAAAAAACAAAAAGGAAAAAAATGAAATCAATTCACTCAACAAATATATCAATATTTTCAGTATCTACTGTATGCTAGCTACTACTGATTATATATCTTCCTTCCTCAAAAACTGGTAATATATGTATTATTATATACATAACAAATTTAAGAAAATGAAAGTAATGAGAGAAGAATAAAAGCTGATAATTGAAAATACTCAAGGCCAATTCTATTCATAAAATGAGATGTCTCTGTTCATATTTATTTCATTTAAAAGAATTGTAGGTGTGTTTACAAAAATTGTTATTTTCTTTATATAACATTATTTTTACTATGAAAGTCAAAGAGAATCTTTAAACAACTGTTATTTTTGATAATTAGTGACTTTCTAACAAGAAAAAATTAAATGAGTGAATGAGAATTTTAAAGAGAGGAAATATGAATG
>VMDO01039272.1:0-12806 GCA_007922755.1 Pedetes capensis
TGCCATGGTATTTTCAGTGGCATCATATGGTTGTGAAAGCTGGACATTGAACAAGAGAGACAGAAAAAGAATTGATGCTTTTGAATTGTGGTGCTGGAGACGTCTATTGAATATACCATGGACTGCCAAAAGAACCAACAGATCTGTCCTAGAAGAAGTACAACCAGAGTGCTCCTTGGAAGCAAAAATGGCCAAACTGGGTCTTACATATTTCAGACATGTAGTCAGAAGAGAACAATCCCTGGAGAAGGACATCATGTTTGGAAGAGTGGCAGGTCAACGCAAAAGAGGAAAACGCTCCACCAGATGGATTGACACAGTATCTTCAACAATGGGCTTAAACATAAATAAGATGGTTTGCCTGGCACAGAATCGGCAAGTGTTTCGATCTGCTGTACATAGGGTCGCTATGAGTCGGACTCGACTCAACGGCACCTAACAACAACAACAACAGAACAGCTTGCCAAAGGAAAGCTGCCCTTTTCCATTTTCTTGTACAGTATCTAATTTCTGGCTCCTCATTTCCTCAGTGATCTGGTAATTATGAAATTCTAAATAAAATGTCATCTTTCTTGCAACAAATCAATGAACACAAAGCTCCCATTAACAGTGAAGACGTTTCCTAAAGTTCCTGCTGATTATTTTCTGAGTGTCTACCCTACAAACCACACAGAATGTTCTTTAAGAACAAGACTTCTCTACTCCGTGAGAATTGAGAGTTTCTATGTATTCATTTTGTGCATGTGCATATCTGTTTCAAAACAGGATGAATAATAAATATGCAATTGACAGTAACGAGTAGCCACAAATTTATCTTTTATTATCCAAGTAATGTTCAAATTTAGACCTTTCCCAATGCTGTGACACAAATATGGAAAGAATATGTATAAATATGTATATTTGTCTATACAAATCAGCAAAATTGCATTCACATTCCTTATGACAGATTTTATGCCAACAGAAGTGCCATATATACCATAATATTTAGGGCTTCCTTCTCCTTGTAATACAATTCAGAATAATTCCACTTTTATTCCTCATTCTATGCTTATAGTAATCTTACAATACAAAGGCAAATTTGGTATGGGTTACTAAGTCTCCATGTGCATAACCAGGCCTAAATTTATCTACTAGTGAAATAAAATTATGCAGATGTTTTTAACATTCTTCCAATCTACCAAAAATTATAGTCTCACTTTTACAAAAAAAAATCTAAATTACAAACAAAACACACACACACACACCTCCCATCTTCTGCATTGTTTGTTTCAATTATTCAGGGCAACCTAGGCTGATAATTACACAATCCCCAGTTGCTGAGTAAAAGTGATGCTTAATTAGCCAGCAGGAAAGATCGATTACGCTCCAGCAGGGCATCTCGTGAGGTTCTCTCACATTCCTGGAGGGAATAGATTCTGGCTGTGCCCTTCAGAAGGACAGAATTCCCTGACACTAAGGAGTTTCAACAAAGTACTTTTTAAAGTAGAAGCTAAGAACAATCAGCCACGCAAATTAAATCCCAGATAGAACCCTGCAAATGCTCTCTCTGAGTACTCAGGTCAAACATTCTGAACCACATTGTCACTAGGTGGAAAAGGCCAAAGTAACACTCACTTACCCCCAACTGTCATCCAGTTACCGCATTTCAACAAGAGACATCAGGAAATATATTGTAAAGGAAATTTTTTATTTCTTCTTCCCCTAAGCAAGTAAGTGTATGCACTTATCAGATGCTCACATTCTAAAATGCACAAATTAGATCAGGGCCTCTTTTTTTAAAACCTTAATGAATATGATATTTCAACCCAGCTCAAGACTAAAACATTCTAATATGATCAGAATCTGCTGGACAGATCTGGTTTAAGTTTTTTATTAGAGAAGATATGAAAGTAAAATCAGCACCAAAAATATAATAACAATTATCTTGCACTGTATAAAACGCTGTTAATCATTTGAATAAGCATTAACGTTTAGCTTCTGCCATTATTTCATTATTGTTGTTAAATGCAAAAGTGTTCAGTAAAGTCTAACATAAAATTCCAAAGCAAAAAGCAGAATAATTATCAAAACACTTTTATTTTAGTAGACTAAACTATGCATGCGTACTTCCAATTGCATTCAGTAAATTCTAGGCTTCTACCAAGCATGATAAAGGACTATGACAGGTATATCTTACTCTGTTGCTTTATACACTATTTTTTGTGGTATTTGGGAGTTGAACTCAGGGCCTCGTGCTTGCTTTGCAAGTGTTCTACCACTGAGTTGCACCCCCAGCCCGTTTTTGATTTTTTATCTTGAGACAGGGTCTTGCTAAATTACACAGACTGCCTCTGGCTCCAAACCTGTAATCCTCCTGCTACCTCTTCCCAAATTTCTGGGATTACAGATGTAAGCCATGATCCTGGCAATTTACATAGTATTAAAGTATATTTTACTGCTTATAAATTGTTTTAAAGCTTATGAAGAAACATAATGGAATGATTTTATACAAACCTAGCTTTGATTTGCTGAAAACCCCGTAGAATATGATCTCTGTGGTCCCTTGCACCAGCACTAAGGTTTTCATTCTGCAAACCTTCTGCCAGGAAATCTTCAGTATCTAAAATAAAAGGCAAGGTGGTCAATAGAAAAGAATAGTAATAAGGAAGAAAGAAAAAATCTGAAGGATTAAGAAATATTGTTTTCCTTTTTACAATTTTATAGTTGCAGAAGAGTGTGAATGTACTTAATGCCACAGAACTGTATAATTAATAGTTAAGATGGTGAGTTTTACATTATGTGTATCTTCCCATAAGGAATAACTAAAATTTCATGCATGTAAGTGACATGTTCTAATAACCCAACACATTGCTACAAATTTGGGAAGCTAGTGCATATATTAACCACAAGAAATAACTTTTCTAACCCAGCATAAAGAAACACTTGCATATATAATTATCACAAATGGCAGAGGACAGACTGTCAATTTCATAAAAATATAAATATCACAAATAAGTCACAGAAGGTCACAGACCAATAGGACTTATAAAAGAAATAGCAATAATTAGAGCTGAAATAAAAAATAGAGCTGAACTGTAAAATCAAGAATAAAAAGGGCAGGCATTCAAAAGAGAAACATTAATTAGCAGATGCATCATCAATGAAAATGACACTGCAACCAAGTGAAGGAGTCCACATGGAAAAGAAAAATATGTGTAAGAGAAAGAAACTGCAATTAATGTGAACAGACATTATAAAATGCAGACATGATGGAAATACATAATGTGAAGCAAACCATGTTACATCCAAGGAAGAAATTGGGGAGTATACAGATTTTCAAAGACAAAATATATTGATAATGATTACAACTGCCAGAAGTATTAGCTTTACACTTTATTCTGCACAAAATGTTTATCATCTCTAAAAAGCATATAAATAATGTAGTTAAAATTTTCTGCCTCTAAAAATTGTGCCTATAGTAGAAAACTGTATCAGATATACTATCAAAATAATGTTATGGATTTATACAGTTGTGTTACATAAGTACAAATAAAAATTTGTTTTAAAGTCATACCATTCAATAACACCAAACAAAAAAATCCTAGATAACCATCAGTAGGATTTTTGGTGAGGTGCAAATCCCTGAAAATTGAAAATTTCACGAAGAACTACCCATCAACATCTAAGCCCTGCATGACATTTATTGCAGATGTCATTTAATGGGTTCCTACAGGGACCTCTGAATGCTAAAGAACAAGGAAATGGAAAGTTGAATTCAAAGGCAAAAATAAATGGCATCTGAGATTCAATTAATGCAATACATCATATTAGCAGAAGAAAGGAAAAAACCCACATGATCATCTTTTTAGCCTCTGAAAAAGCATTTGACAAAATTCAACAGCCTTTCATGAAAAACAAAAACAAAAGCAAAAGCAAATGCAAAAAAAAAATCAACAAATTAGGAATAGAAAGAAACTCTCTCAGCCTGATAAATAGCATCTACAAAAACTCCACAGCTAGGGACTGGGGCTATAGCTCAGTGGTAGAATGTTTATGTTTAGCATGTGTGTTGCTGTGGATTCTGTCCCCAGCACCAAAAACAAAACACTCACATCCAATATTGTACTTATGGGTGAATGACTGAATACTTTCCCCCATTCCTAAGATAAAGAACAAGACAAGGACATGTGCTCTCACCACTTACACTCAACATTGTACTAGTGATGCTAGCTAGGGCAATTAGATAAGAAAATAAACAACAACAACAACAACAACAACCAATAAACAAAAACAACCCCCCCAAAGCCAAACCAAACCAAAACAAAAAAAAATTGGAAAAAAGGAAGTAGATGATATGATCTCGTATATGTGGAAAACCCTGAGAAATCTACAAATTTGATACCAACCTGGGCAACTTGGCAAGACTTTGTCTCAAAAAAAAAAAAAAGTAAAATAAAAAAATGAAAATGACTAGGAGTATAGCTCAGGCATATAATATAAGGCCTTAGGCTCACTATCTGGTATGGCAAGGAAAAAAAATTAATGAGAAAATTACCATATGATCCAGCAATTCTACTACTAGTATATACCCAAAAAAATGAAAACAAAAATTTGGACACAAATGTGCATTAGCAACATGATTCATAATAGCCAAAAAGTGGAAACAACCCAAATGCCCATCAACTGAGAAATGGATAAATGTGAAAGGAATGGAATATTATTTAGCAATAATAAGAAATGAGACAGATACATACTACAACATGAATCTGTGACATCATTATGCTAAGTGAAAGAAACTAGTCATAAAAGACCACATATTGTGTAATTTCATTTGCTTAAAATATATAGAATAGGCAAGTCTATAGAAACAGCAAGTAGATTGGTAAGGGCTGAGATGTAACTCAGTGCTAGAGTGTATACTTAGCATGCATGAGGCCCTGGGTTTGAGCCTCACCACATATTTAAAAAGAAAGAGGAAAAAGAAAAAAAAAGTAGATTAGTAGATGAGATCACTAGGTGATTATCTAAGGCTGCTGGATTCCTGGGAGAGAGATTGGGAAGTAAAAGCTAAGAGGTTCAGCATATTATTTGGGGTGATGAAAAAGTTCTAAAATTTATTGTGGTCATGGTTGCACAATTGTGAATAAATTAAGACCATTGAATTATACCATTAACATGTATGAGTATGGTATATGAATTGTCTCAATAAAATTGTTAAAAAAATACAAATAAATACAACACCTACACCTACCCTTCTAACTTTTCAAAACTTCAAGGAAGATAAAAATGTTCCTCAAGCACCCAGCCAGAAAAAATAAATCACCTACAAAATGAGGACAAGAAAATCAAAAGGTCCTCTCCACAAAATATGTTGTTGTTGTTGTTAGGTGCCATCGAGTCAGTATCCGACTCATAGCGACCCTCATAGGGTTTTCAATGGCTGACTGTTTCAGGATTGCCTTGGGAGTGGATTGCCAGGCCCTTCTCCCATTTTTGCGGTGCTGGGAATTGAACTCGGGACCTCAGAGACTGTAGCTCATCGCTCTACCAACTGAGCCAAATCCCAGCCCCCCACAAAATATACATTAGATGAAATTTTTACAAAGTTTTAAAGGAAAGATACTGAATTCCAAGAATTCTAAACATATCCAAAATACTAGCTATACAAAAGACCAGAGAAACACTTCCAAAGAGTGTGGCTCTGAATGTCTACTACCAACACTTCCTCTTACACGAAGTTTTCTCAAGGATGATTACCATCTAAGGAAAAAACAGCCTATATAATTTTTTTCTTTTTTTTCGGTACTGGCGTTTGAATCGAGGTCCTGGTACTTGCATGCGTTGCAAGTGCTGGACTACTGAGCTGCACCCCCAGCCCATTTTTTTTTTTTTTTTTTTTTTACTTTTTGAGACAGGGTCTCACTAAGTTATACAGACTGCCGCCTCTGGTCTCAAACTTGCAATCCTCCTGCCTCCGCCTCCTGAGCGCTGGGATTACAGGTGTGCACCACCATGCCTGGCCCCTATATAAAATATTATAAGATACAGCATTGCACAGTGACAAATTCATAGACAAATATTTTCAATGTTAAATAAGAAAGAAAGAAAATAAATGTAGTAAGTATCAAATTCAAAAAATCAGAAAAGAACAATAAAATAAGCCTATGTTAAACAGGAGAAAGGAAATAATAGAGATGAAAGATGAAGATAACGCAGAAATTGATGACTCAGAACAGTGGCCCTCTAACAGTGTTCTCTGGGGGTAATAAGTTTCTTAAGAGGTAAGGTGGGTGGGAAAGGGAGTGGGACTCTGGGAAACTCCTTCCCTTTCCTTCACTCATCTTTGCTTTAATTGCAAGTGCTTCACTTTTGTCTATTTTATATCCTTGCATTTCATGTAAGATTTGATTTTGTAAAAGGGTTCCATGGTATAACTTAGTGGTTAAAAAACAAAAACCTTAAAAATAGAGGGGGGAAAAGGTATAAAAGCTAAATAAGTATAAATTTTGTCAGAGGTGATAGGAAAATCTAACAAACTGATAAACCATTAGCTAATATAGTATCAAGAAAACATATCAGGAAAAGGAGAGAAGTCATACATATACAAAGATATCATGACACATCTATTAGAATGGCTAAATTCCAAAAAGCTGACAATACCAAAGGCTGGTGAAGATATGGAGCAAAATGCACCATCATCCATTGCTGATGGGAATCAAAAATGGAATAGCCACTTTCAAAGACAGTTTGGCAGCTTCACACAAAGTTAAACATAGTTTTACCATAAGATCCAATAATCATACTTCTAAGTATTTACCCCGTAGATCTGAAAACTTGGGTTTACATGAAAAAACTGCACATGCATGTTTATAGCATCTTTATTCATAATTGCCAAAGACTAGAAACAACAAGATGTCTCTTAATTTGGATAATCAGGTTGTGACATATCTATACAATGGAATATTATTCAGTGTTAAAAAGCAATGAACTATCAAACCACATGCACACACACACAAAAACAATGGAGGAAACTTACATACATACTGCTAAGTCAAAGAAGCTAGTCTGAAAGGGCCACATACACTATGATTCTAATTATATGGCATCTTGGAAAAGGCAACCCCATAGAGGCAATTAAAAGATTAGTGGTTGGCAAGAGGTTCACAAGAGTGGAGGAGGGATGAATAGGTGAAGCATAAGGGATTTTCAAAACAGTGAAACAATAGTGCCTCATACTATAATGGAGGATACATGACATTATGCAGTTGTCAAAATCTATAGAACTTTACAACACAGAGTGAGCCTTAAAAATCTGAAAATTTCAAAATATCAGTTAGGTCAGGAAAATGTCAAGAATGTATACTATAACAACATAACCTAATCATAATACAAATGTCTGAAATAACCTCACTGAGGGGGTGGGGAAAAGGTGCTATTTAAATAGCTCTGAAAATGAGTCTGTAAAACTAAAGGCAAAAGGAACTACACATAAATATTGAACTTTAGTCAATAAAGTTGTTTGCCATGGATGTATGGCTTAACAATTCTTACATGACTACACATGTTTACTCTGATGGAACGTTTAAGTATATGGATGGAAACTGGTAGGTTTTGTATTTTTCACCATTGGAGTCGAAAGGAGAGGCACAAGTAGCAAGAGTAGCAAGGACAAGAATCTAGAATGATCCTCATGGTAATTAATTAGAGTTTGAGACATCAGTAACAACTCATGTATAACTTTTCATAGATATGGGATAATTATATGTAGAAATACTTATAGATGTTAATCTACATTAGGTAACTATACACATATGTATTTATTTGCTTTGTCAAATGAGAGTGCCTAAAAGAAATGGCATCCTAGTTACAACAAACACACCTAGCACCCACATCTTTGTTTCCTCTGTGTGTGTATGTGTCTGTGTGGTGGGGATTGACCTCAGAGACTTGTGCATGCTAAGTAGATGCTAGTCTATGGAACTATACCCTCAGCCGGAATAGCCTGGTTTTAATGCAGGGCCTTCAATAAAATGAACCCAGGCTCCTTGGAACATGGCTGACTCTATCACTGGGGTGCTTACAGCCATGCCACCCTGTCAGCATCCAATCCTGTCAGATCTTGGAAGATAAGCAGGGTCAGGTCTGGTTAGTACTGGGATGGGAGACTGCCTGGGAATACTAGGTGCTGTAGGCTTGAGAGAAGGACCTGGCAGCCCACTCCTGAAACCATTAGCCATCAAATACCCTATGAATAGCAGAGAAGCACTGACATGTTGCTGGGCATGGCACAGTGTCAGAGAATATTTTGTTCTGTTGTATACAGGGCCACTATCAGTCAGTCCCAGTTTGACAGCACCTAACAACAACAACAACAACAACATAACCTGGGCAGGAAATTTGTAAGTGTATCTTATAGTGCCAGAAGGTAAGGAAATGCTGAACACATACACACACACAGAGTTGATATGCCAAATGGGGTGTAGGAACCAATTGAAAGAGCTCCCAATATCCAAAGCTGAAACAATCAGAATGACAAAGTAATATTAGATTATAATCCAAAGTATAAAATTAGTATCAACAAGTCCACAATGACTTAAGTAATTGAATAAATTCACAAGTATAAATATCCAATGTACAATTCCAAATACCATATATTCTTAAATCTAATCTGTACCTTTTCAAGTTTTAGAGAGCTACCAAGTCAGGTGCCAATTAGAACTGGGTACAGATTGGATTCCCAGTCTTGACCAGGAATCCAATCTGCATGCGATTCTAATCTGCATCTAATTTTGTAGCCCTCTAAAACTGTTGAATACTGGGATGTAGCTCAGTTGTTAGAGTGCCTGCTCTGCATACTCTGTTGTTGTTGTTGTTGTTGTTGTTGTTGTTGTTGTTGTTGTTGTTAGGTGCCGTGGAGTCAGTATCCGACTCATAGCAACCCTCATAGGGTTTTCAATGGCTGACTGTTTCGGGATTGCCTTGGGAGTGAATTGCCAGGTCCTTCTCCCATTTTTGCGGTGCTGGGAATTGAACTCGGGACCTCAGAGACTGCAGAGCAGCGCTCTACCAACTGAGCTAAATCCCAGCCCCCTGCATACTCTAAGGTCCTAAATTCAATCCCCAGCACCACAAAAATGGGAAAAGGATCTGGCAACCTACTCCTGAAACAATCTCACAATCTCAAAACAATCAGCCAGCCAAAGAAACAGATAAAAAGAAGTTTATATGTATTCTACCACGTACCTGACCAGTACTCCTCAAAACTGTCACAGTAATCAAAAACAAGGGAAGTATGGGAAATGGTTATAGCCAAGAGGAGCTCGAGGAGGCTAAATTAAATGAGGTATTCTGGATAGGATTCTGAAACAGAAAAAGGGCATTAGATAAAACCAGGAAAACTGAATAAACTATGGATTTTAGTTAATGATGTGTCAGTATTAGATCATTAATTGTGACAGAAGTACCATATTGATGTAAAACGTTAATAATAAGGGAAACTGGAGGGATAAGGAGAGATAGGGGAACTCTGTACTACCTGCTCAACTTTTATATAAATCTAAAATTACTGTCAAAATAATTTTATTAATAAAAATTAGTAAATGTATAATCTGAATGTTTTCCAAATTTAAAAATATCAAAACACTGGTTTCAATTCATTCATTAACCTAATTTTTATGGAGTCCTTCTTAAATGCCAGTCGGGTACAATAATAAACATTAGAATATTAACAACAGTCATCTCTGGATAGTGGAATAGGAAGGATTTTGTTTTGTTTTGTTTTGCGCTGTTGCAGTATTGGTAAACTGCACCCAGCACCTCACACATACTTTGCAAACTCTGTACCACTGAGCTGTACCTTCATAATTTTTTATCTTGAGACAGGGTCTCACTAACTTATGCAGGCTATCTCTGGCATCAAACTTGTGATCCTCCTGCCTCCACCTCCAGAGTCTGCAGGATTAGAGGAGTGTGCCACAGCACCTGGTGAATTACAGGTATTTTTATCATCCTCTTCACACTCTTTATATTCCTAAATGTGTATATATTTCTAAAATGTATTTTAGAATCAGAAAAAGAATCCCCTACTTCTCAAATAGAGAGAAAGTGAACAATAAAGAAGATCCTATGTGACATGTTAAAACATATACTGTATTCCTATAGATGATAAATATTATACATATATATGTATATATATGAGCTGTGATCAAAAAATACAGTGAATGTGTAAATTTTAAAAATTATTACGGTAAAAGACATATTGCCACAAATCCCCCTAGAAATACTCCCCGTCTTTGAACACACTTTTCACATCCTTCTTGCCACTTTCGGAAGCATTTCTGGAAATCCCCTTTTGTAAGTGTCTTTGGTAATGCCATCTGGGCTGCCTTGAGGTCCTCAATCAATTCAAAACATTTACCTTTCATGGTCATTTTAACTTTGGGGATGAGCCAGAAATCACATCATCCCTACTCTGGTAAGTAAGGTGAATGAGGACATGCCCCAATATTTTTATTTGACAGAAATTGCTACACCAAAAGCAAATTTATATATGTGTGTGTGTATGTATGTATGTATGTATGTATGTATGTATGTATAATTTTGAACTTTAATTCTCCTTCTTAAATTCTTCCCCCACCTAGCTTTATTGAGTATAATTGATAAATACCTTTCTTAAAGTCTTACAGAGCCTGCAGCTATAGCCCTGTGGCATCCGATCCCGTCAGATCTCGGAAGCTGAGCAGGGTCGGGCCTGGTTAGTACCTGGATGGGAGACCGCCTGAGAACACCAGAAGCTGTAGGCTGGGAGAAGGACCTGGCAACCCCCTCCCAAAAATCAATCTGCCATTGAAAACCCTATGAACAGCAGAGAAGCACTGACAATAGTGTTTCCCCTGTTGTAAAGAGGGTCGCTATGAGTCGGATACCGACTCGACGGCACCTAACAACAACAATAAAGTCTTACAAGTAAAATATATGTACACTAAATTTCTTTAAAAGGAATTAACAGTATATAATTATTCCTCAATTATGTCACAAAGCCCCCATGTGTCTCAGTTTGCTGTACTGTTGGGGCTTGCATGTTGCTCTGATGCTGAAAGCTATGCCACTGGTATTACAGATACCAGTAGGGTCACCTATAGTGGACAGGTTTCAGCTGAGCTTCCAGACTAACACAGACTAAGGGGAAGGACATGGATAACCCACTCTCAAAACAGTTAGCCATTGAGAAAATAATCCAAGAACCTGGACTTTATGAAGAAGAACGTGGCATCACAATTGGAGGAAGACTCATTAACAAGCTGCGTTATGCAGATGACACAACTCTGCTTGCTGACAGTGAAGAGGATTTGAAACATTTACTGATGAAAATCAAAGACCACAGCCTTCGGTATGGATTGTGCCTCAACTTCAACATAACAAATATACTAGATCAGTACATAACTCCATGATAAAAAGAGAACAGATTGAGGTTATCCAAGATTTTGCTTTACTTGGTTCTGCAATCAACACCCACAGAAGCAGTAGTCAGGAAATCAAAAGACACACTGCATTGGGGAAAACTGCTGCAAAAGATTTCTTTAACATGTTGAAAAGTAAAGATGACACATTGAAGACAAAGGTGCTCCTCACTCATGCCATGGTCTTTTCAGTTATACAGTTGTGAAAGGTGGACATTGAATAAGGGAGACAGGAAAAGAATTGATGCTTTTGAATTATTGTGCAAGAGATGAATGTTGAATATACCATGAACTGCCAAAAGAACCAACAGATCTGTCCAAGAAGTACAACCAGATTGCTCCTTGGAAGCTAGGATAGCTAGATTGCATCTTATGTATTTTGGACGTGTTGTCAGGAGGGACTGATCCCCGGAGAAGGACATCATGTTTGGGAGAGTGGCAGGTCACCAAAAAAAAGGAAGACCCTCTGCAACAATGGGCTTAAACATAAAAAAGATCATGTGCCTGGAACAGAATCGAGGAGTGTTTCGTTCTGCTGTACATATGGTTGCTATGAGTCAGACCCGATTCAACGGCACCTACCAACATGTTGTGAAGGAGAAGTTGATTCTTTGATTGTTTTTTCTATAGTACTGGGGGATGAACTTAGGGTTGCTTGCATGCTAGGCAAGTGCTCTACCACAAGCTGCACCCTCAACACCTTATTTTATTATTTTTACTTTAAAACAGGGTCTACATTGCATAGGCTGCCTCCAGACTAGAACCTGTGATCCTCCTACCTTAGTCTCTGAAGTAGCTGGCATCACAGGTGTCCAGTTGCAAGTTGATATTTTTTATTATGACTTTACCTTTTACATTTCATTTTAATTTTTTGAAAAGCTTCCTTTCAAAACACTTTAGGAGTTCAAGTGGTAATTTAAGTACATGTTCCATCACCTGCAAGTGGCATCTACTCAGAAAAATAAAAGGACACAAAGATAACCTCTTCCATTTGTCTCATCAGATTTTTTGTTGCTAATGTTTTTGCAGTATTGGGAAGTTGAATCTGGGGCCTCATGCATGGACTTTGCAAGTATTCAACCACTGAGCTGTTCCCCAAGTTCATTTTTTACTTTAAATTTTAAGATAGGGTCTTGCTAAATCACACACGCTGCCTCTAACCTTGAACATGCAATCCTCCTGCCTCTACCTCCCGAGTCTCTGGGATTAAAGGCACATGCCACAATGCCCAGCCTCATCAGATTCTTTAAAAATCTGCTCTACAAATATATTCACAGGTTTACTAGATGAAGAAGTGTATAACCAAGAAAACATAAAGAAGTCCGAAGGTAGGGCTATACAAGAGCTCATATTTCTAATATGATACAC
>VMDO01039273.1:0-12799 GCA_007922755.1 Pedetes capensis
GTATACATATATATGTATACATATGTATACATATATATGTATACATACATACATATGTATACATATGTATACATATATATATGTATACATATATATGTATATATATATGTATGTATATATATGTATGTATATATATACATATATATGTATATATATATGTATACATATATATATGTATACATATATATGTATATATATATATATGTATATATATGTTGTTAGATGCATCCAATCAGATCTGACTCATAGTGACCCTATGTATCACAGAACAAAACACTCCACAACACTGTGCCATGCCCTGCACTATGTCAGTGCTTCTCTGCTACTCATAGTGTTTTCAATGGCTGATTGTTTTGAGATTGTTTTGGGACTGGGCTGCCAGGTCCTTCTCCCATTTTTGCAGTGCTGAGAATTAAACCCAGGGCTTCAGAGAGTACAGAGCAGCACACTTAGCAAACAATATAATTTTTTTAAATGTGTGCATACAAGACACAGGGCTGAGATTTAGCTCAGTCGGTACAGTGCTGCTCTGCAAGTTCTGAGGTCCTGGATTCAATCCTCTGCACCATAAAAATGAGAGAAGGACTTGGCTTCCCAGTTCAGAAAAAACAGTCTTGAAACAATGAGCCATTGAAAACCCTATGAATACCACAGAAGCACTGACATAGTGCCAGTCATGGCAGAGTGTCAGGTAGTGGCTCGTCTATTGCACATAGGGTCACTTTGAGTCAGACCCTACTTGATGGCACCTAACAACAACATACAAGAAATGGGAGGTATAAGAGTTTGATAATATGAAGTTAGAAAACGAAGCACAGAGTAAAGAAATTTGTACTTATAACTAAACAATTGATTCCAAAAAGCATAAAATACCATTAAGGAGCTCTTTCATAAAACTGAATGCCTTTTTATAATGTAACAAAATTAGCAGTGTCCTTCCTGTCCATCAGCTTGAAAGGCTCAATTAAAAATACAAGAATCACACTCTTTCACCACTAGGTGGCTCACTTTCTATTCCTATGCCAGAGCAAGACACCACTGGGGCCCCAGAAGTTAGAGGCAATAACATTTCCCATGAGAGCATAGAAAGGAGAAACATGATCCTTTCAGAGAAAACCTGAAGTCTTGAACAAGGCAACATCTGAGAGCTGAGATTTTCCCAGCAGTTCTTATCAGAGCTGTCTGCATAGAATCAAAATAATTAGAAAAGTTGGTGTTAGATTAGAGACATTTAGAAAGCCAGATGGAAACCTGTCTAATAACCATTCCTGTGTCCAAGTCCAAACAGTTTCCCATTCTTCCCGAATGTACTCACAATCTGTGACAGATACCCAGGGGAAAAACAGAGTCTCAGAGTCCAAGACAGAAGAGAAAGCAACATCTTCAAACAATAATAATAAATCATATTATCATTTTGATTGAAACTGGAATTAGAATGGAAGAAAAGTTTAAGACTAGGTAGGGTAATAAAAACAAGTCAGCAAAGACAAAACATTTAACATGAGTGGGAAGTTTACCTTACTGGGTTTCAATCCCAGTAAGCAATCAGTCCCCCCACCAAACTGCATTTTAGTAGACAGAATATAATAACGCAGTAGCCATAGAAGCTTGTAAAATCATGCATTGTAATGCTATAAAAAGCATTACCATCTGGATCCTAATTCTCTTCAATATTGAAACTGTAGAGCATTTTCTTCTCCATTCTAATTTACAGCCATCACTCAGTGCCTCCCTGAAGGGTGCATACAATATGCCATTGTTAGAGCTAGTGTATAATCCAAAGCAATTTGAGGAAAATCAGCTTGTGAGTATAACTACATGATTTTCTCAGTATTCAGCACCTGTTTGCATTTCATGAATGTTTGTAGGGTTTTCTTATTTTTTTTCTTTCTCTTCCCTTTGCTTGGTCAGTATAGGCCTATAAAGTCAAAATGCATATGTAGAATACCTGTGGGCTACACCATCTACCCTACCCCACTAATTGGGGAGAACTGAAATGTATATGAACTAATCGAACTGAACATTGTTGATAACCCAATTCTTTAACTTCATCTATACTATCCATTCTTTGTCTTGCTTTTGTGAAGAAGAAACTAAGACAATGAGGAAGAAGAGGAGGAGGGAAGTGGAGGAAGAGGAGGAAGAGGTGGAGGAATCTTTCAAAACACCAATTCACCAGGATACTCAGGAAAGGCTTTCAAATGTAGGGGGTAAATTGTGTTTAAAAACTAAGAAGACTAGTGACTAGGAAGCATCACAATGACAGAGAAGTCATCACCTCTGGCTCCAAAGGAAATGAAATTGATTCCCACTCAGCAAAGACAGTTCTGAATGGTAATCCATAATGTTCAAGCAACTGGCTAACTCTTTAACCTGTCACACAAATCCACATTAAAGAGCAAGGTGAGTGACTGAGACCTTGCAAGAAATTGCAAGAGCCTATCTGTAAGTGGATTGTGAGGTAGCTGGCACATTAGGAAAGCTAGCTCAACAACTGAATTAAATTACCTCTCACCTCCACAGAAGTCTTCATTAAAATCATGTCTTTGGATCTCTTAGGTCACTGCCAGAGTTGGAAATTTTTGGCAAGAGAAAAACTAAATGAGAATGTCCTTTCTCTCCAAGGTTCCACTTCATATATGCACCACCCACCAAACATGAGAAGAATTATATGTCCTCTATCTCCTGGACTGCTTCTGATTTCCTGATTTAACTAGAAACAACGTCATTACCTTGGCCTCACCCCTCCACTGCCAGAGCACCTTGGAGAGAGTAATATGACTTCTGTGAAGACAGAAAAGGGAAAGTTATCTCTTGGTGTGTTATTGTGTAGAAGACTGTAGAAGGTCCTTAGTCAAAACACTTCACAAATACCCGATGTAGAAACCACAAATATAATGGGCCCAAAGTTGGTACCAGAAAATAAATGTTAAATATTTGTTATGGATAGAAAGGCTCCATTGACTGCTACAGAGGGGTTGTTTGCATTAAACTTGAATGATAGTTAAAGAAGACAACTCTTCTTTCTTTCCTCTGTCTTCCAATGATGCAGCATGCAGATATCCTTATACATATATTTTTTGGCTTGAGAGGCAAGTACCTAAAGCTATCAGAGGAGGTACTTGACCCCAGATGATGGCTTTCCTTTCAATTATGATGTTATATCTACCTAAAGTCATGTGCTAGAATCTCAAATGAGAACTCAGCCCATCCAACATCGAGACAAATCCATAACATGGCTTAGAAGGTATGTCCTATATTAGTAATAAAAAGAGAAACTATTATATGTGAAGTACACATACAAAGTGATCCTAGTAAAAAGAGTCATAAAAGTCGTGTGTTTGCTGGCTAATTTTCTACTTACCACAACACCATTAAAATCTCTGTTGGGTACTTCCTGATAACTCAGATGTATCATATGCTTAACTTGAATACAAGATTCCTATTTTGTAAACAGTTTCTTTATGATCATTTCAACTCAATTGACTAAATGATAATTACTAGTCTCGCATAAGATTTCTTGGAAGATGATGCCCATGAGGTAATTAAAATGAATATTAAAGAGTCATGGAAAAAGTTGTTGAGATTTTTCTCTATCAATTTTTCTTTATTTAGGATTTTTGCTAAGTAAATATCTAGGGTTTTTGTTTTTTTTTCTAAATATACCCAGGGTTCTTTACTGGTTAGGATTTATGCAGATTAGCATCACTAGGGCAGAGACTCAGATTAACAAACTATAGCAAAATGAGTTTTGTTTGGAGAAAGAACACTAAGAGATCTTTAAAGGTTATCCTAGATTCTAGCTCATTTTGGCAGAAAAAACAAATGCCCTCCAGTTAAGTCTTTACCATGTCAATCAATTTACTCACCCTACAACAGAATGACTTACATCAACCAAAAACTTCCCTTCTGCAAATCCCCATCATCCGGATCTCTATAAGAGCTCAAAAAGATGAAAAGATATTTGATTCCTGGCTCTCTCTGACAAGAACAGCAATTTGCATGAATATTAAACTTCTGTGATTCAGCAACTTTCACTCCTGCTTCTACCACTGCATGCTAAATGCTGAGGAGTTTCAACCCATAGCTCCCACTGGTTGGCTTTTATTTTAGAACACTGATGTATGTTTTTCGCAGAGAATTTTCCCAGAGAATATTTTAAAGGTCTTTAAATTACACATGCAGAGTGGCATAACAATTGTCAACTAACTCAAAGGTTAAAATCACACACTTATGTTAAATGTGAAATTGCCCATGAATCACTAAATGAGACCGAGTCTCATACTTGCAGAGTGTTTGTGAGGGTGGGGAGAGAGATGTAGAGTTACCATCTGCACTAAAACTTTAATCAGAAAAAAATCACTGCTGAACTCTCAGATCCTTACTGTTCTGTCTCCCTGGTGGAAAAGACTTTCTTAAAGTAAATACTATGAGTAAGGTGGTTTGCTGATACTTAAAGAAGAAATTGCAAGCACTTCCACCTGTAAGTGAATTGCGAGGTGGCTGCCACGTTAGGAAAGAGCAACTGGGAAAAGGTCTTACCTTCAGCATGCGGCAACCTTCTCCCTAGGCAGACTGGCTTTTGGAAGAGGGTGCCCTCTCGCCACGGCTGGGAAAGCAGTTGGAAAGAAGTGGCTGCCAGCCAGGAGCTGTGGCAGCTGGATGTTGCAGAGTGCCTCCGGAAACTCCACTCCCGCGCTTCTCCAACAAATCAGGCAGTGGCCGCTGGTAGCACAGCCCAGGGAGCTAGGACTGCAGTTGCTAATGCTGCCTCACTGGAGACTAGAGCGCTGGTGTGTGCGAGCCTGTGTGTGTACGTGTGCGCACTCACTGCCGGCTGGCTTCAGGCAGAGCCGCTGCGTTCTGCATACTCAAAATGCTCCTGCAGGGAGGAGGTTGCTCCGTCCGCAAAGACCCCAGCCTTCTGGCAGAGGAATCAGTCCGCTGACCTTGCTGCTGGGCATTCTGGCTGCCCTATATGGCTGATCTGTCAATAGGTTCAATGATCAATCAAATAAAGTATATTGGATAACCCTAAGAGAGAGACAAGTGCTTCCCCGTCAGCACCAACATTTGAAAAATATAAATAAAAATCTCTCTGCAACATTTTACAGATTTTTTTCCGTTTAATCTGCTATGTCTCGAGCACAAAGTCTAATTGATAAACCTCTAAGTTCAAACTTTTCAGGTTGTTTTCCTAGGCAGAATATGATTTTATGTAGAAGCCAATTCAAAACATTCATTCCACAGAGATCTGTCAAATTATGATGGTTTAAACTAATAAAATACTTTCAAAATCAGAGATTCCTTGTCATAGTGGAAATGTTTGGCACCCGAGGCTGAATTGTGAGTTCAAATCTAAGCTCCACTTCCTTAAAACATTAATTGAATGAAACTAAGAGGAAATTCCTGTGCTAACCAATGTGTGGTCTTCCTAAGAAGCACCGTCATTATTAGCTGAATGATCTCAAGCAAGACAGGTAAATCTGTTGGGCTTTTTTGTTCCATCAGTAAAATAGCAGGTGTCTCTATGATAAGCCAGGCACTTATTTATTTATTTATGCAGTATTAGAGGATTGAACCCAGAGCACTCCACCGCTGAGTTCCACCCCCATTCCCTTCTTTATTATTCTGAGACAGAGTCTCACTGTACTGCACAGGCTGCCTCTGGCCTTGAACTTGCTATTCTCCTGCCTCAGCCTCCCAAGTCCCTGGGATTATGAGCATTCTCCATGGTGCCTGAATATAAGCCAGGCATTGAAAGTGCATATGAAAATGCTTCATAAACTACAGAGAGTTAAACAAACATAAGTTACAGATTTAAAAATAAATGACCACGAAGAATGCACAAGGCTCTATGAAACACAAATAAGCCCTTTCAGAGTCTATACCCCGGATGGTATTAGAAATTTTCATTGATGAACTCTGTCAATACTTATGTTTTCCAAGTCTAGAGATGACCCACAGGCAAAGCCAGAGGAGAGCTTGACATTGAATGTAGATGCACTTACCAGGTCTTATTACTGCAAAAGACTGAACAGCTAAGCTAAAAAGATTCCTCTCAAGTTAGAGTCTGCTACTAACAATATTAAACCAACCTCAATACAAGAACAATGCACTGAAAAGGAGCAGACATGGAAATGAAGTCACTCACTGCCAGTTTGAGCTCTCTCACAGAGTCCCTCCGTTCGTGAGCTTTGTCTGTAATAATAAGGATTTTGGTGACCACCACTGCCACCACTACCGCAGCAACACAAATGGAAGTCAACATTTCCTGAGCACTTGCCACAAGCCAGACACTTGCTCTAGGCATCTTGTGTGTGTTGATACTTTTAATACTCATGACATCATGAGGTATATAAAATTATTACCTTTGCTTTGCAGATTCAGCCAGCAAAGCAAAGAACTGGAAATTTAGCTAACAGTCTTCAAAAGGCTTGCTTTTATTAACTCAGGGAATCCTGGTAGAGATTTAATTTTTTTTAAATTTTTTTGGGGGGAATAACTTCAAATACACAAAAAGTTGAAAGAAAAATACAAAAGCTTGTATGGTCTTCACTGAGATTTATTTATTATTAACATTTATGGCATTTGCTTTGTCATTTTCTTTCTTTCTAGACAGAGTAACTTGAGCCTTTTGATGGTAGTACACATACCTTATACCCCTTTGTTCCAGTGTTCATATCGTGAGTAGAGCTATTTCTCTGTATACTATCTTTTAACAAACTTTGATAAATTTTCATTAGTATAACTTTATTTTTATTTATTGTCAATTTTCTAATTTGCTGCCTGAACAAATAATGTCCTTTATAGTATTTTCCTGTAGGAGGGTATCCAAATTATGGGCAGTATTGTATTTACTTATCATGTCTTTCTGGTCTCTGTGAAATTCACTCTAAGTTGCCTCCATATATATTTTACATTTGGTTGAAAAGTTGCTGTGCACATAGTGAACTATAATGTAACTTGGTATATAAATAAACTGCAATCTCTTCTTATAGCAAATCATAAGCAGCTGACTGTTCAAACCATGTTCAAATCAGGCAGATACAAGTTATAACCAAACTCTCTTAACTCACTTCTGTTTTCAGTATGTCACTGTCTTTGCTTTGGCTGTAAGTACGACCTGCCCATGTAGTGAGGTGAAGCTTGAACCACTTTTAGTCTGGACTGCTGGCTCATCCTACAATCACTATTAAAGCCAATTAAGGTATGCAAAACTAGACGTGTTTAAATTTCTCTTCCAATACCATATTTAATGTGAAAATTCCAGAGATATTCTTTCACTTTGATAATACAGTTGAAGAATGTGTTTCCTGTTTTAAATATAATATATCATATTTTGCATCATGCTTTTATATCATGCTTGGTCATAAAATTCAGTTTATTATTCTAAGATGGAATGTTGCACAATGGGTATTGGTTCTTCTCAGAATATCATGTCTGAAAACATATTAGATCTATCTGCAAGTTTTGATAACTCAATAATGTTTTTTGGCCTATTTCTACACTATATATTATTTTTCTCCCTTTCAACTATCAAGTGATCTGTGAGGAAACACAAAAAAGCCAGGCAAATATCTTGCATCCAAGCAAAATTTCCCATGATATTTAACACTCATTGATAATGTGTTGGTCCTAAAATAATAATTTTCCATCTCTAATACTCTCCACCTTCACTGTATAATAGATATCCTATTATGAGGGGAATAATTCCTTTATCTGTCATCACTCCCTCTATTTCTTCCCCACTTTCCTCTGTTTTCTTCTCCTTTATCAGAAAAGATTCATAGATTCCAAAGATAAAATAAAAATGTGAATTCTACAGAATCACTCTTGGCGTAAACAAGTGAGCACCTCTGGTGCTGAATGTATTTGTTGAAACATCTCAACTGGTGTTCCATCAATTTCTGGAATGTTATGTTTCACCAATGTATTCAAGCCTGCTTCCACTTCTTCCTTCAGTATCATTGGTTCCTGATCACCTGCAACCTCTTGAAATGGTTGATTATCCTCCAAGTCTTTTTGATATAATGACTTTGTTCCTTCTATTTTCTTTTGATGTTTCCTACATTATTTAATATTTTTCCTATAGAATTCTTTACTATCATCACTTGTGGCCTAATTTTTCCCCTTTCTTTAAGATTTAGAAAAACTTCTAGACTAGCAATGAATATAGGTGCACTTGTGTTTAAAATACAATACCACTTACAAAAAATTAAAATTTTAGGTATAGATTTAATAAAATATGCACAGGTTTTTATGTAAAGGTGTTAATTGTAAAGGTGTTAATTTCTCCTAAATATGCACATGAATTTAACACAATTACAAAAAAATTCTGAATATTTTTGTGGAAAATGAAATACCCATTTTGAAACATTATACAAATAAAAAACAGACAATAAAAGTTCACAGAGACTCTTTTAAAGGATCATAAGCCTTACTAAATATCTAGACTTATTTTAGCTCTGTAGTAACTAGGTCAGCATGTTACTGGTTCAAGGACATACATATAAACCACTAGACAATACAGAGTCCAGAAAGATCCCATACATTTTAAAAACCTCGGTATATGATAGGAATCAGACTGGGAACCAGTGGGAAAAGGGCAATATTTTCAATTGATAGTCAGAGGACAATTGAATACCTACAGGGAAAAAATGAAACTGAATCCATAATGCAAAACAAAGCAATCAGGTGAATTCACCTAATTCCTAAATGTGAAAGGTAATATTAAGCGGCATAGTGGCACATACCTGTAATCCCAGTACTTGGGAGGCTGAGGCGGCAGGATCACAGGTTTGAGGCCAGCTTGGGCTATAGGCAGCACCCTACATCAAAACAATCTTTTAAAAAAGGAGAATTAGGCCTTTTAGAAGATAAAACAGAATGTCTTCACAGCTTTGGAATTGTGAAGAATTTCTTAAACAGGACAACAACAACAAAAAATACAATAGCAAATAAAATATAAAAGAAATTAAAAATAAGACCACCACACTAACCATGCTTTGCGTAATTGTCCCATTCTGCAACATTTTCCCCAGTAGGAAACATGTAGAAACTTTTATAATAGTTTGGATTTTATTTCTATTGAATATAATTTTAAAACTGTATTTTTATTTAGAAGAATCTTTTCAATAAATATATAGATATTTGCATTTTCTTAAAGTATCAGTCTACTAATTCTTTTTTTTTCTAGTACTTAGGTCTTGAATGCAGGGCTCACACTTGCTAGGTGAGTGCTCTAACACTGAGCTGCATCCCCTTACTGCCCTTTACATTTTTTTAGCTTTGTGGGAGAAAGTCTCATTAAGTCACACAAGCTGTCTCTGGCCTTGAATGCACGATCTTCCTGCCTTGGTCTCCCGAGTACGTGGGATTACAAGTATACACCATGGTGCCCAGCTTCCTAATGACTATTTTTAATGGTATCTCAAGAGACCTAGTAAAATAGATAACATTAAAATTTCCCCATATCATCCATTCATTAAAAGTTACTCCCAGAGTGAAAAGACAAGCTGTGGAATGAAAGACATTTGCAGTATATTGATTATCAAGGGAGCTTTATATATAGAAATCATAAATATGTAAAAAATCAAATCAGTTAGAAAAATGGGCCACATAAACATAAACAAACACTTAAAGAAAATCGTTGATACCAAATAAATCAAGAGAATTGTTCAAACTCATAATCATTAGCTACAAGTCAGTTAATCAACATTAAAAAGTCTAACAATTCTAAATGTCCATGAGTATGTTGACCAGCAGGAACACTGGTCAATGTCCTTCAGGAACATTTTGGGGAGCATTTACTGAAATTAAACATAGGCCACGGGTAGTAATTCCACCACTAATCCTGGGAACCAATAAAAATGCTCACTTAAGACCCAAAGGAGGATGCAGCAGGTGAGGGGTATGATTCACAGCAGAGCAATTTGCGATAGCCATACAGTAAAAACCCACAAACAGCAATGAGCTTCTGGGTATATAAAAGCAGGTCAGTGCATTCTCTCAAAACACAACTAGATGTGAAAAATAATCATCTACCAGTTCATGGACCTATACCAGCACAGAGCACAGACTGCTGTGTCCTTGTCCCTTCTGGCTCCTGGGTGGATCTGTAGGACACTGAAAACACAGAGCACAGTAAATTCAGTAACATCCTTCTGTCCCTGTTGTGGTACCCAGAAATCATAGGAGGGGATGAGGTTCCTCCCTCAGAAAGATAGTGCAATGACAGAAGGACTGTGAGTCCTGTAATAAGGTGGCACTGGTGAGAAGTCCCGGGCATAGAAGTCCTGAGGGCAGGCCAGGTCTGGGACCCCTGCACAGGGATCTCCCAGGCTTTGAGTAGGCTGTTGAGTGTGGCTTTTTCTATTGGGAAGATTTCCCAGGGGCTGAGTGAAAAGTGTCCCAAAACATGCCAACGTAGTCCTTCCTTCTACCTCCAAAACTGGGCCTGCAGAGTTATACTGAGCGACATGGGCTGGTAGCACTGTGAGCTTCCAAGTTTAGCTGTCCCAGAAAGGGCTGGAATTATTGCTGTTGCAGCTGCAGCCTTGTGTATTTGACCTGGTGATTCTAGGACTACAATTCCACTCTGTGCTTCTTGGGGTTGAGCCTGGCAGCCAGTGATCCAGATATTTGAAGGTCATGTATGTGTTTTCTGAAACTTTTTCTCCTAGCTCCTACTGCTGTTCCTTGTTATAGACCTTGAGTTCCTGCCTCTGCCAGGGGTGGGTGAAGTTGAGGGATGGGTTGGTGTAGCTCCCATGCCATACTTTGTTCCTTGTTACCACATCCTGCTGTGATTTCTAAAATCTCTGTTTTTTTTTTTTTCTATTAGGGTACTAAACCCAGGATCTTACACATACTTTGCAAGCACTCCAAGCCCCATTTACACTTTTTATATTGAGACAGGGTCTCACTAAGTTATGCAGCCTGCCTCTGATCTTGAACTTGAGATCCTATGCCTCAGACTTCCATGTCACATGTGCTACTATGCCTGGCTCTTCTAAGTGATTTCTGACAAAAGTGCAATGGAAATTCAACGGAATAAAAGTAACATTTTCAAAAAAACAAAAACAATGCTGAAAGAATCAGACATAGGAAAAATGAACTTCTACTTATATCTCTCCTTATATAAAAATTAACTCAAAATGAAGACAGACCTAAATTCATTAATGCAAAACTGTACAACTTTCACAAATAAAGGAGAAAAAATTCATTACTTAAAGATAGATGAAGGGATTTTTGACTTGAAGCCAAAGTCATGAAAAGCAAAGACTAAAGAGGACATTAACACATAGGGTCTTATCTAGCACAGTGGTGCACACCTGTAATCACAGCACACTGGAGGCTGAGAAAGGAAAATCTCCAGTTCAAGGATAGCCTGGGCAACATAGAAAGACTCTGTCTCAATCACTCAGTCAATAATGTCTCATCAAAATTTAATTAAACCTTTGTTTTGTGAAAGATCCTGTTAAGGAGATGAAAAATAAGCTACATATCAGGAGAATATTTATAAGACATATAAGGCATATAACTGGCAAAGGTCTAGTATCTAGAATATAAAAAGAACTCTCAGAAGTTACGAGTAAACAAGCAATGCAATTATCAAAGGAGAAAAGAACATGAACAGATACTCAGAGGTAAAACACAGATGGTAAAAAATCACATGAGATAATGTTCAACATCATTAGCCATTTGAGCAAAGCAAATTAAAAATAAATTAAATTGTAAGAGTTTCAGAATGGGTAAATTTTTTTAAAAAAGGTAACAACAAATACTGGTTGGGATTCAGAGAAATTGGATCCCTAATATTACCAGTGTGGTGGGAATCATTTTGGAAAAACAGTTTGTTATCTTCTTAAAAAAATAAAGCATGCTGTTAGGTACCATCAAGTCAGGTCCTACTCAGAAGGTCCCTAAATACAACAGAACAAAACACTCCCCGACACTATGCTGTTCCTGACACTATGGCAGTACTTCTCAGCTATTCATAGAGTTTTTGGTGGCTAATTGTTTCATGAGTGCACTGCCAGGTCCTTCTCCCATTTTTTGTCATGCTGTGGATTGAATCTAGGGATTCAGAGCATGCAGAGCAGCACTCTACCAACTGAGTCAAATCCCAGCCCTGTATATGAATGTTCATAGCAGATTCACTCATAATAATAAAAAATAAGGAACAACTCAGATGTGTTTTAACAGAATAGTTAAAAATAAAACAAAACAAAATTGTGGCATGTCTATACCATGATAAAAAAAACTCAGCAATAATAATGAAGGCACTACTGATACATGCGGCAACTTAGGTTTCTCTTGTGCATGGTATAAAGAACAGCTTTAATTGCACATTAGTTTCCAAATGACCTTCCAGTTGTCTTAGCAGTAATTATTAAAACCATAATTTTCTCAAGTAATTTGTATTAGATTTATCATATACCATGTTTTTTTGTTTCGTTTGTGGTTGCTCTGTATTTTTTGGGGGGATGGGGATATGTAGCTCTGGTTCGCTTTGACATTGGTTCCTCCTGCTTAGTCTTTCAAGTGCTGGAATTAAAAGCATCCACCACCATGTCCAGCACATATGCTATATTATTAGATGTGTTTGGGTCTTTTTCTAGACTTCCTATTTTATTCCATCGGTTGTTCTATTTACTCAAGTATCAGTACTATCCTATTTTCATTACAAAACATCATAATAGGCTTTTGCCTTATAGGAATTTATTCACTCCTTGTATATTTTTCTTTTCTATATTTTAATAACAAGTCTGTATGTTGATTTTCATATAATCTT
>VMDO01039274.1:0-12799 GCA_007922755.1 Pedetes capensis
GTATGGATGGATGGGTGGGTGGGTGGCTGGATGGGTGGCTGGGTGGGTGGATGGATGAGCAGGTCAGTGGGTAGACTGATGGCAGAGTATTGCCAATGGTGGAGGCGGGGCCGTGGCAGTGGCCAGGGCGAGCCTCCCTCTCTCTGAGGTCTCCTCACACACAGGACAGCAGTGGCTGTCGTGGTGGGGCAGCACCTCATGTGGGCTGAGGTGCAGCTCTGGACCCACACCCGCCACTTTCTCCTCAGTTCTGCCGCCTGCTCTTGGGCACCCCGAGAGCCTCCTGTCCTCCCTGAGCCTCAGTGTCCTCTCTGTGACTCCCCAAGCCCCCACCCGCCACGGCACTGATGGGCTCTGACTTGAAGGTGCTGGGCCCAGGAACCCGAGGCACCCATTGGAGGTCGAGCGCAGCTCCCCCCGGAGCCTCCGCCAGTGGGGACAGGGCCGCAGCACCGCCCTCCCTGAGTGGCACAGTGGGGCCCGGGTGAGAAGAGGCAGAAGAGATCTGGTCCCCAAGGAGCCTCAGTGTCCTCCAAGAATCTGTGCGTCTGGGCCCCATAGAGTGGGGGTCTCAGTCCATGAAGGGACGGTGGCCCGGGGCTTGCCCAGGGGACAGCGTCTTAGTGGCCAGTGGTGGGAGGCCCGCTGGGTGGGTCATTGGACAGCAACAAGCCCTGGCGTGGAGCACGTGGGTGCAGTAGTGGGCTTTGGGTGACCTTAGTGGGGCTCCACGAACCCATCGCCGTCCAGCATGGGAGGGAACTCAGCAGAATAGGGAGGTGACCGGGGAGGGATGCATGGGTTCCCAGCCGTGTGGCCGACCCGAGATGCATGGTCCATGGGTACTGTGCAGCAGGTGACCGCGCGTGGCTGTCCAGAGCAGGTGGAGCATGGACCCCAGGGTGCCGGGCATCGGGCGGGGGCAGAGACACTCGGACACTGCAGTCCTCTTACTTGGCCTTTATGAAGGCAACAAGCCCTTGAGTCCCGGGCCTGTGGGTCCAGGGCACCTGGCTGGGGGTTGGGAGGGCGGTTCGTGGCCCTGAGCCTCCTCCTTGGGGCCGTGGCCCGGCTGTGTGCCCCCCCCCCCCCGCTCCCTCGGTCCTCCTGGCCCTGCTGGGCAGCTTCAGGGCTCCTGGCTCCGGGGCGAGGCAGACCCCTCAGTGTCCTGTCCTCCACCAGGGGCCGAGCCGCCCGCGCCCCGCAGCTCTCTCGCCAGCTTCTCGGCCACCTTGCGGAAGGGCGGCCTGCGCGCGGGCTCCGCCTCCCAGCAGCTGCCCATGAGGGCGTGCACGGGCCCCGGGCAGCCCTCGGGGGGCTCCATGCGGTACCCCTTCTCCACGGCCTCTGCCACCTCCTTCAGCGACTGTGGACAGAGGGTGCCGCCTGGGTCAGGCCTGGGCCAGCGACAGGAGACCCCGGGCCACCCCCTGGCCCTGCTCACCATCTTGGGGTATGGAGCCCGTCCGTAGGAGAAGACCTCCCACAGCAGCACCCCAAAACTCCAGACGTCTGCCTTGCTGGAGAACTTCTGTGGGGGAGGTCACGGTGAGGAGAGGCGCCCCCCTGCTTCCTCTGGGGATCCCCCCTGGGTGACCCTCACTCTCCCGTCTCCCAACAGATGCCTCCCCGCTGGGGTGCCCCCTGATCCAGGCCAGCCAGACCCTGCAGAGAAGCCCGGCCAGCTTCCACCTCTGTGCTGAGCCCACAACTGCCGTGGAGGTGGGTAAACTGCAGCAGAAAAAGGGGCTGAACCCCACGCTCACTGGAGAGACAGAACCGTTTCCCACGGAGGTTCAGAGAGGCCAAGTGACATGCCCAGAGTCACACAGCACAGCTACAGCACGAAGCCTGCTCTGGGGAACCCCAAAGCACCAGAAGCAGAGGAGGGCTCACCCCATGTTTGAGAGCCTCAGGTGCCGTCCACTTGACCGGCAGCCGGCTTGAGTCCTGCCCCTTCCGCTCGGCCTTGGCCAGGCCGAAGTCGCTGACCTTGGCCACCAAGTCCTCAGAGACGAGAATGTTGCGGGCGGCCAGATCCCGGTGCACTAGCTTCTTGCTCTCCAGGTACTCCATGCCCTCCGCCACGTGCCTGGCCGGGATGCCCTCGGTCAGGCCTCCTGCCCTGGGCCTCAGTTTCCCTTTGAGCTTGGTATCCACTTCTCCGCCCCAGGGGGCCCCCCACTCACAGAGAAAACTGCAAGAGCTGAGCTGTGTTCACCAGGGCGCGGCCCCGGGTGCGCAGGAAGTTCACCAGGTTGCCCTGCCGGGGTGAGGGACACCAGAGCTCTCGGCCTCCCCTGCCCGCCCGGCCCCGCCCCGCCCCACCCCTGGCCTGCCTGGCCCCACCCCTGGCTCGCCTGGCCCCGCCTCTGCCTGCCTGGCCCCGCCCCTGCACGCACTTTGCTGAGGTGCTCCATCACGAGGTAGAGGCCCTGGTGCAAGATGACACCTAGGAGCCGCACGAGGTTCTGGTGCTGCAGGTTCCTGGGGAGAAGCCGGGGTGAGGCCGCACCCAGGACTCCGGCCCTGGGCCCCGACCCCACGCGGGACTCACGTCATGACGGCCGTCTCATCCAAGAAGGCCTGCGCCGTCACGTCGCACTTGATGTTCTTCACTGCCACCTTCTGCCCCAGGTACTCACCTTGCAGCACAGCTGGGGACGCGGGGACAGAGATCAGGACCCTACAGCAAGCACCAGGACAGACACGCCCCTTCACACGGACCCCTCCACATATACCAGCGGGGCTCCCGCCCTTGACACAGGCCTCCCTGGGCCTCTGCAAAGTCCAGACTGGAAATCAAAAAGGCCATAGAATCCCGGGATCTGCAGATGGTCGGCCACCAAGGGCCAAATGCAGGCCCGTCGCCTGCTTCTGACAACCCCTGTAGGTCAGAACAGTTTGCAGGGATTTTGTTTTCTTTGTTTGCAGTACTTGGGGTTGAACCCAGGGCGGCGCACATGAGTTCACTGAGCTGTACCCCCAGCCTGGTTTTTAATTTTTATATTGAGATGGGGGTCTCGCTAAGATTCTCAGGCTGCGATCCTCCTGCGTCTGCCTCCCAAGTCGCCCGGATGACAGGCGTGGCCACCACACCGGCTGGTCTGCATGTTTCTGAATGCTTCCAAGGGGCCAAAGGGAGGTGGGGGTGCGGGTCAGGGGTGAGCGTTTCCCAAGCATGCATAAGGCCTGGTTCCTGCCCCAGCGCCCTGCCAAAAAAATAAATAACTTAAACCCCATCTCGGGCTGGGATTTAGCTCAGTTGGTAGAGCGTTGCGCTGCAGTCTCTGAGGTCCTGAGTTCAATTCCCAGCACCACAAAAATGGGAGAAGGGCCTGGCAATCCACTCCCAAGGCAATCCCGAAACAGTCAGCCATTGAAAACCCTATGAGGGTCGATATGAGTCGGATACCGACTTGATGGCACCTAACAACAACAACAAACCCCATCTCACAGCGCAGAACAGTATTATGTGGAATTCACATTACTGTGCCATAAAATGCTTGACGGCTGGGCCTGTGTTTGCATGTTGTCTGCATTGTGACAGCAATTGTGTGATCCACAGTGCCCAGATGTTGATGCCCTGGCCCTTTCCAGACAGCCGATCCTGCCCGAAGTCCCAGAGCCTTCCAGAATATGACCCAGGAACAGCATTCCAAGCAGGGATTCCTTCAGCTGTCGGAGCCTCCCTGTCCAAGGGAATGGCCAGCCTTTCCCGGGGGCTCCCTGAGCTAATTCACTCCCCTAGCAGCTGCGTGACCCGTGACAGAGAGGGAAGGGGCCATTGCCTGTTCTCCTTCACGCAGTTGGAAGCTGGCCCCTAGGCCTCTGGCTGGGCAAATGTGCAACCCCCACAGCCTCTAGCTGGGCAAGCACCCGGCCCCACAGCCTCTGGCTGGGTAAACACTGGTCTCCGCCCCTCGCTCACCTCCGAACTCGCCCTCTCCTATCTGCGCTCCCAGTGTGAGATGCTGCAGGTCCAGTAACCAGCCAGCTGTGGGGGCAGCAGAGATGTGGTCAGCATGGAGCCAGGCGCCCCAGCCCCTCCCACCCTCTGGCACCTGGCAAGGGCCCCAGCTGGACACAGCCTCAGTGGCCCATGGGCCCAGCTCGGCCCCAGGCTGGGTGCGAGACACCCCTCTGGGTACCAGCGACGGTGCCCCAGGTCACAGAATGTCCCTGGCTTACGGGAGGGAAGCTGGAGGTCATGGTCCCAGCTGAGTCCTGCTGCAATCCCTGGACCCCAGCCTTGGCCCCAGGCCCTCCCCGTTGGGCTTGGGGACCATGCCTGGAAACCCCTCAGGTCTCAGGGACCAGGACTGCCCTTGTCTGCTGCCAGGGGAACTCCTGTCCTTCCAGATACCCCATGGGCTCCTCTCTTCCCTGTCCTTTACCGCTAACCACCCAGGAACACACATAGAACCAAAAAGCCAACCAACACGGACCCTGTAAAGGCTCTGGAACCTTCCAGTAAAGACTCCAGAACCGCCCGGGGCTCCAGCCTTCCTGCTCCCCTCCCCTGGAGAAGCCCGTGTGCTCCCCTAGGGGCTGGAGCTGGCCCGGCAGTGCCCTCCCCCTCCTCCCAAGGCCCCCCGGACCCCCAGCTCTGAAGGGGCAGTGAGGATGGACACCGGGCTCCACTGCAGACTGTCCCCAGGGTAGGCACGAGCTCAGCTCTGGCCCAGGAAGCCTGGAGATGGGGGCCCAGAGTCGCCTACCCTTGGCCAGTTCCTCCTCTGCTGACTTGGCGCCCTGTTTCCTCCTGGGCTTGACAAGTTTGGTGCAGATGGCGCCCTTGTCCTTACTGTAATGCTGCGGGGGGACAGGGGAGGTCATGAGGGACACCTCCCTGACACTGACCCCTGCAGCCTGTTCCCTCCGGAGGCTGGCTGGCGGGTGGGGCGGGGCAGGCAAACTCCAGCAGGAGGAAAGAGGTTTGGGTCCCACCCAAGCTCAGCCGGTTTCCATGGGAACAGAAAAGGGTGTAGAATGGCTTATGGCTGGGCGGAGGGTCTGGGTGGGTGTCCACTTGGAAGTTCCTGGGGATCCCCAGTCACCCTAGTATTTTGCGGTACTTGGGGTTGAGCTCAGAGAGCCTCACAGTGCCTTGCAAGGGCTCTGCCATGGAGCGGCACCCCGGCCCCTTTATTTAGCTTGTATTTTGAGACAGGATTTCACTAAGTTATGCAGGTGGCTTCTGGCCTCGAACACACGATCCTCCTGCCTGAGCCTCCGGAGTCACTGGGATGACAGTCACCCCAGGCCTAGAGCTAGAACCCCTGTGTGGTCGGCAGTCCAGCTTCCCCGCCCCTCCCTCATCTCTGCATCGGAGAAGATGCGGCTCTAGGGGCCCCAAGCCCGCCCAGAGGCCAAGGCCTGGGAAGGAACCCCGGGGGCCTGGGCCTGGCCTCCCGTCCCCTCTCTCGGCGTTGGGGTCCACACGGGGCACCTCCACCATGTCCATGAGGTTGCAGAAATACACGTCCTCGTCGATGGTGAGGTGGCCATCGCGGTGCAGCACCCGGTAGTGCATGACGTCGCTGCCGAAGCTCACACACAGCACATAGTCGCCCGGGTGGCGCGCGGACTCCCGCACCAGGAACAGCCCGTCCTCGCGCGGCTGCAGCTGCTGCACGGCCTCCTGGCCCGAGATCTTGCCGTGGAACCACCTGCGGGCCGCGGGGTAGGGGGAGCGCCGCGTGGGCCGGGCGGCTCAGGGACCCGCGCCCTCCCCGCGCCGCCCCGAGAGCGCCCCGCACTCACGGCATGAGGCTGAGCTTGGGGTCTGCGCTCAGGGCCTCGCGCTCGCGCAGCGCGCCGGCCGCCAGCAGCCCCTCCTGGCCGGTGCCGTGGTGCTTGGCGCGGTACCAGCTCTTGTTCTGCCGGAGAGGGAGCGGACATTGGCGCGGGGACCCCCACGCAGCCCCCAGTCCCCCGCGCCGCGCCCCTCGCCCCTCACCTCGCAGGCCTCCAGGATGGTGACCACGTCGCCCTTGCGGAAGGCCAGCTCGCCCGGCTTGGGGCGCAAGTGCTCACACCTGGTAATGCACTGGGTCCCGGGGACCCAGCGCCGCTGCGGAGCGGACAGACGGGGAGCATCAGGCACGAGTGGGACCAGGGACAGAGAGGGGCGACGGGAGAAGGGAGTGGGCGCTGGGGGGTCAGGAAGACAGGAGGCCAGAGACAAGCAAGCAAGGCCGAGCTGGGGACCACAGGGGAGACAGCGAGAAAGTGGCTAAGTGGCCCCGCCTGGGCCCCCAGCGCTCTCTTGGGAGGCGGAGGCAGGAGGATGGCCGACCTGAGCCTCAGGAGACCCTGCCTCAACCTCGGGAGATCTGGTCTGCTGGGCGCCGTGGCCACGCCTAGGATCCCAGCGCTCAGGAGGCTGAGGCGGGAGGATGGCGAGTTTGAGGCCAGATGCAGGTTGCATAGTAGCAAGACACTGACTCAAAAAATAAGAAAGGGACTGGGATTGCAGTCTAGTGGCGGAGCACTGGCAAAGCATGTGCGAGGCTCTGGGTTCAACCCACAAGTACCTCAAAGGAGGAGGAGGAAGAGGAGGAGGAGGAGAAGTAGTAATAGTAATAATATTAGAAGAACAAGCAGAGGTGGCCCAGGGCAAAGGTCAGGAAGGCACGGAGCATCTGAGGACAGCCTGCGTCCCGCGTGGGCCTACTCACTGTGGGCATTCTGGCTGCGGTGGGTGGGGGGTGCCAGGCTGGGAGGAAGCGCGGGCCTACCTGCAGAGGGGCCAGAGTCAAGTTGGGGAGCCCCAGTTCCCGCTGGGGTCCACTTCCTGCCATCCAGGACGGAGCAGGTGCTGCCATTAACCAGGAGGCAGACGGAGCCCCCCCCTCAGAGTTATTCCAGGTGGGGCCCCCCAAACCCCTTTGGGGAAGCGATCTTTACCCGCGGAAGAGGCTTCACCCAGTCAGAGCGATTCATGTCGCCCGGGGAGCCACAGAGCCTGGCCCTGCCAGCGCCCCCAAAGGGAAACTGAGGCACGGGAAAGGCCCAGAGCGTGTGGCTCACGCTGGAGAGGGCAGCTCGGGCGGCTCAGGACGGGCACTCAGCCCGGTGTGTGGGGACCGCGGCGTCACCGCACCGGGCCTGGCACTTCCTCTTTCCTGGTCAGTGGCCAGGGGCAGGGCCAGGACAGCCACCAGTCAAGGTCACACCGGAGAATATGACCCCGGGGTAGGGTGGGGCGGGCGTGGGGGCCACGCAACCCCTCCCTCTGTGGCCCTCAGCCCAACTCCAAACGGACACACTCTGGCGCCCCATGGCTGCTGGCGGGTCAGTGGTCTCCTCTCCCGTGGCCCCGGCGCTGGTGGCCGGGCACCCGGTTTGGGGTGAGCGTCAGCTCCTCCAGTGTCCCCCGCCCCAGGCGCGCGCCCCGCAACTGGGGCTGCACATGTGGCCCCGCCGCGCGCCCGCGCCGAACACCTGGGCGCCGCCGCCCGGGCGCGAGCGGAGCTCTCACGGGGCCGCGCCCCCACCGAGGACACGCGCGCGCGGCCTTCACGTGGACACGCCGCTCCATCCCGCCGCTGGACCCAGAAACCCGCCCCGCCCGCCCAGGATGCGCGCTCCCGCCCCCCTCCTGCGCAGGTCCGGGGACCCCCGCGTCCTCAGGGTCCCCACCCGCCTCTGGGGTGCCGCTCCCAGCGGATGCGCTCACCTGCTCAGGGGGCGCCCCCGGGCTGCGCCCCGCGCCCGCCCCCCGGAGGGCCCCCGCACGCCGGCTGCGCACCCCGAGGCGGCCCGGGCGGCCCCACTTGGAGCAAGTGGCTCCGTTTCCTCATTTTTTTGGGGGGGAGGCTGGCCGGCACTGCCTGGAAGCCCCCGCGGGTCCTAGCGCCGGCCGCACTGCGGTCGCTCCGAGCTCGCCGCCGCCGCCCCTCCCCGCCCCGCCCCCGCAGCCCCGGAGCCTCCCGCTCGGCTCCGGCAGGAGTGTTGGCCAGGTCCGAGTGGGAATGAGCTGCCTGTCTGCTGAGGTAAGCAAGCTGCAGAGCCCCGGGGCCCCGCAGGAGTCTTCCCACTCTGCCAGTCCACCTCCCTCGGCCTCACTCTTTTGAGTGCCTGCGGCTGAGCCTGGGCCTTTTGATGTCGCTTGGCACAGACACAAAAAAGGTGTGGGCAGAGGCGGAGCGCAGTGGGTATCTTTAGCATCCTGATCAACAGCATGGGGGGCGGGGAATTTGGGCCCCAGGAGGACGCAACTGGATCTGGAAGCCCCTGGGCAACCACAGGACCATGGCTGGTGTGCGGATGAGCCAGCGCCGCTCACAGTCAGCGCGGCTCTCTCAGCCCCTGCTTCCTCCTCTGTGGGGAGCTGAGCAGAGCCTGGTCCACCTCCCAAGCTGGTGGACTCCCACTGGGGGGAACTTGCCGTGGGCCTGGCAGCCGGCAGTGGCTCTGAGGACAAAGGTCACCAAGGAGGGCAGACGGCCAGGCGCCCAAATAGCCTGCACCTTGTTTAATCTGCTATGCAAATGCTCAGTGTCTGTGGGTCCAAGGTATCACTTGTTGTGGCAACAGAGGCTCAGTTAGAAATACACCATGTGTGGAATGGAATATTACACAGCAAGGCTAAGGGACTGTACGGATTGAAGTGATATACTCTCCGACTGTGCGGGGAGCCACCTCCACCAGACTGCCCCCACAGATGCCATGATTCCAGTCATGTTCTCCAGGAGGAAAGGACTCCCAGGGAATGTCCTGGAAGGGAGGGAGGTGGCTAGCAGAGAAGGTAAGCGAGGACAGTTCTCTGGCTGCTTTGTAAGTTGGTAGCCCTGGAACATGCCTCTGCCCAGGGCTTCCTGTGCCCAGCGTTCCCCCATCCGTAGCTCTGAGGAGCTGACTGGGGAATGGTCCAGGTTATGCCTCCTCACAAAGGGCTGGGGACCCTGCAGTGGTTTTTCCAAGGACACCGGAGGTCCACGCTCTGCGGCAAACCCCGTTGCGTGCCTGAAATAGAATGTCAAGCCAAAGTAGACACAGCGGAAACTGAGCGGCAGGAAATTCTCCCCAGCGTCTGCTTCTGACGGCATCTGGGCTCTGCCCCAAGAGCTGTCTTCCAGCCGCTGGACAGGGCCATGTGCCGGTGTGAGAGGCGTTGACGATGCTCTGGTGCCCTGCGGAGGTGTCCTTTGTGACGCACCCGGGAAGACAGGAAGAGGGTGGGAAAGGATTGGCTTTGTCCCTCTGCCAATGTGTGCTTGCTGGTCGTGTATGGGAGGCATCTCCAGCCCTCCCCCGGAGGTCAGGCTCTCGTCCTGCACTGAAGGAATGATCCCGGGAACAAGGGCATTGTAAGAAGACGGCGTCAGGTCCTGGCCCTGCTCTGGTACTGGGAGCTGCCCCCGCCAGCTGTGGGCACAGGGCGCTGTGCTGTGCCCTACTCAAGAGAGCTAAAGTTGAGCCACAGAGAGGGGGGAGAGGTGGGAGGGAGTAAGCCTCCCTTCCCAGGAGGCATGCAAGCATTGTTAGGTGCCGTCCAGTCGGTATCCAACTCATAGCAACCCTCACAGGGTTTTCAATGGCTGACTATTTCGGGATTACCTTGGGAGTGGATTGCCAGTTCCTTCTCCCATTTTTGCGGTGCTGGGAATCGAACTCGGGACCTCAGAGACTGCAGCGCAGCGCTCTACCAACTGAGCTAAATCCCAGCCCCGACGCAAGCATTGGCCATTCGGAATCACAAAGGCTCTGAGTCTTGCCATCAACACCACCCGCAAAACACTTCTCCTGCCTCCTGCCGAGGAGCTGGTGGAGGCAGGGAGGCTGCAGCATCAGCTCCGACTCCCGGTCACCCCTGTCCCCAGCAGGCCAGTGACCCAGCAGGTCCACTCGCTGGTCTCCTGGCTGCCTGCAGACGTCCCCCCCTGCTGCCACTCACCTTCGTGCTGCATGGCCAGTGGGTGGAACTTGACAGTGGCCCTCCCTTGCTCTGAATCCTTTCATAGCTCCCCAGTGCCCGCAGGGTGGGGCTTTATACCTCCCCTGGCTACCCCCCTCCCCCCGCTCTTCCATCTGGACCCGTCTTCTGCTCCCACCATGCGCTCAACACTCCAGACTCCAGAGTTCACGCTTGGCCCAGCTGTGGAAGCTGTGCTTCGCACCGTCTGTCTGTCATTTTTTGAGACAAAGTTTTCCTGTGTAGCTGCGGCCGGCCTCAAAGTCACTAGGGTGCTCAGACTGGCCGGGACTCGGGATTCTCCTGCCTCTGCCTCCTGAGCGCTGGTCTTTGTATTTTGATCCTTTAGGTGGGAGGGGCTTGCTGCCACCAACAACCAAAGGGATCCAAAATACTAACAATTGTACCATGAGCCGGGTGCGGTGGCGCACGCCTGTAATCCCAGCGGCTTGGGAGGTGGAGGTGGGAGGATCGCAAGTTCGAGACCAGAGGGGCAGTCTGCGCAACTTAGCAAGACCCTGTCTCAAAAAGTAAAAAAATGGGCTGGGGTGCAGCTCAGTGGTCCAGCACTTGCAGAGCATGCAGGTACAAGGCCCTGGGTTCAACTCCCAGTACCAAAAAAAAAAAAAAGGTACCAGAAATGGGGTGTCGACGGGAAGAGTCCATTGGGTGGAACTGGTGAGTCATGCCAGGCTGGGCCAGAGTCAGCTAGGAGGAGGGGTTCCTTGGGGGTCTCCTTCCACCAAGGGACAAACTCGGTTTCCATTTGCTGAGGCAGGTGGTCTCTGGCTTCGGAGACTTGCTGGGGTGAACCCCAGTGGACACTCATCGCCACGCCCCCTCCCCATCCTGAGCACTTTCCTTGGTACAGGAGAATCTCCCCGTCTTTATCTCTATCATCATGGGGTCCCCCAGGTCTGCAGGAGCTCCTCACTCTTCTCTGAATGCCTTGTGGTTACGGGGGCTGATCTTCTCATTTTAAGACTAGGGACTCAGGGAGGTGAGGCTGTTTCCCCAGGGTCACACAGCTGGCCAGGGCCAAAACAGGATGGTGGACCCTCCAATGAGATCACACGCTTCTCAAAAGCAGAACACAGTTCTCTCTTTCTTTCTTCTCTCTCTCTCTCTCTCTCTCTTTTTTTTTTTTTTTTTTTTTTTTGTTTGTTTGTTTTTTGAGCCAGGTCTCACTGTGTAGCCCAGGCCTGCCTGGAACTCGCCATTCTCCTGCCTCAGCCCCGGGGCGCTGGGATCCCAGGCCACACCACCGCTCCTAGTTTCAAAGCAGACTTTTAAAGCCAATCCATATGGAGAGGAGTAGGGAGCGCCCTGTCCCCTGTGAGGTGAGACCCTGTCACGCCCATCTTGCAGATGGGTATATTGAGGCTTCAAAGGGGCTGTGGCTGCCCCAGCAGGTGGCCAGGGGTGGGCTGGCCTCTGGGGCCACCCAGGGGCCATCCAACAAGGTGTCAGGTGCAGGGACAGACAGAGCGGGGAGATGACCAGGATGGAGCCAGGCAGGTGGGGCAGCCTGAGCCAGAGGTCAGGGACACCCAGGCCTCTTCTGGATCCCAGTGGAAGCCGTTCCCACGCAGCCAGTCCTCAGCCAGAGTCGTCGGCCATCAGCCTGCCCCAGTTAGTGCGCCTTTAAATTTAGCTGTGCTCCGCTCCAGGGGACTCCTGGGTCCAAGGAGCGCTTGCTCTTTCCAGGAAATGCGGCCTCACCTGCTCAGCCACTCAGCTGCAGTCTGCGGCCACCCTCTATTCGTTGCCTGGAGGGTCTGCTGGTGAGGCCCGCTTCGAGGGGCTCTGTGGGAAGGCCGTCTGCCCTCCCCTGGGCCCCGTCTTCCCAGCCATGCTTGGAAACTGGATGTGTGCTATTTCTTGCCTGCAGGCTTTGCCAAGGCTCCTGCCGCGCTCACTTGGCACAGCGCTGCCGGTCCACCCCCTGGGGTCTCCTCTGTGTCCCCAGCTCCGTCCCCTTTCTCTGGCTCCCTCTGCTCCTGCCTTGCTGGACCCTTCCTCACTGTTCCTCAAAGGCTCCAGGCTCCTCCCAGCCCCAGGCCCTTTGCACTGGCGGCTCCCCCCTCCTCACAGGTCCTGCTGCCAGCTCTTCTGAAGGCCAGCGGATTCTCTGCATTTCTAGCTTCCTGGCCACCTGGGTCATTGTCAGTGGTCTAAGCCAGAGTCACTGTCACCCTTTATTTTGTTATTTTGGTTTTAGATTTGGCTTTGGCTTTTGAGACAGCATCTGGCTATGCAGCCCAGGCTGGCCTGGAACACACAGTCCTCCTGCCTCCCAAGAGCTGGGATCATGGGTGTGGCCACCATGCCAGGCTCCGCCCCCACCTGGAGATGAGATCTTGCAAGAAGACACAGGTTCTCGCGAAGCCCAGGCCTGGAACTCAGCAACCTCCCGCCTCAGCCTCTGGGTCGCTGGGATCCCAGGCAAGGCCACTGTGCCCAGCCTCCCTTTGGTACTCATTCTTGGTCTCCCTCCCGCCTTGGGCCCCTGGACAGAACGCATGCTCTGTGAGTGCGGACAGCGAGCACCTTATTTGTGTCGTCCTTTCTCCCTGGAGCCAGGCCTTCAAGGAAGCAATAAACACAGAAGCCCAGAATGCATAAAGGCTGAGGAGGAAGGAGGAGGACACATGAAGCCATACCAGAAGAGAACAGCTCAGAAGTCCCTTCTCCAAGGTCCCTCTTACTGCCCATCCCATCCCCAGGGCCTCATCCTTTAACTCAGTGGTCAGCAGACTGTGCAAAGGCCCTGTGGTCTCTGTTGACAGTCTTCAGTTCCACCATTGTGGTGTCAAAGCCACAGGAGATCCAACCCAAGCAAGTCAAAGAGGTGGCAGCATTCCAATAAAACTTTAT
>VMDO01039275.1:0-12798 GCA_007922755.1 Pedetes capensis
GTCTTTTTTTTTTTTTTTTTTTTTTCCTTTTCATCCCAACACATTGCCTCCCACCCAGTGCCTTGGGGGACTCAAGCCTTGAGTTGGGTAACTGGAAGGCTTTCATTTCACCTTAAGAGCTTCCAGTAGAGAATAAAAGTCCAGGCAGGATCATCCCTTGCTGACCTATGAAAGGCAAGGGTCAAGACCTGAGTAATGGGTCTGGCACGGTAGTGCACGTGTAGTCCCAGCTACTTGAGAGGCTGGGGCCGGAGGATGGCTTGAGTCCAAGAGTTGAAGGCCAGTCTGGTTAGGTAGAGAGACAGTGTGTTAGGCCAGGGCGTCATGGCTGAGATGATAATATAAACAGCCTGAGAAAGCGGGACCCACTGACAGCGCCGGTGCCCCCGGCTGAGGCTCATGCCTGTGACATCGTGCCGAATCATGGTTATATAACCGCCTGCATTCGCACAATGCTGCTCTCTTATGTGACGGCAGCATGATTGGACGATGATTTAGCAATCGGCCACTATAGTGTAGAAGACTTCTAAGCCTCCCTACCAGCGGTGGCATGGAGAGGAGCCCCCTGGAATAAAGCACGCCAGACCCGGTTCCTTGAGCATTTCTCAGTTTCACCGTTGGCCCCAAGTGTCTGTCTCTTGCCAAGGAGATGGGGTTCAACAATTCCAACAATTGCTGTAGTTGGCAGCATCCGGCGAGTGCCGCCTCTGTCCCGGAGTGCCTCAGAGAAGGGATATGGCCTTGCACAGGTTTGTGGTATCCAGCCGCATCCATCGGTATCCAGCGGTATCCTGTCCTGCTGCGCTGGTCTGCTCCAGAGGATTGGGAGCATGTGGACCCCACGCCCTAGTCTTTAAGTGAGGCCCTTGGAAGGTCTGGAGGCTACACACCCATCCTTCCGACGGTGTGTCCAGAACAGCCAACAGTGTCAAGGTAACCTTTCTTCGATTAACTGGCTGATGAGTCCTTCCGGCTGATCTGGCAGAATGCAGGCGATCTGCCTGAGACTGCGAGTAAACAGACTTGGTTCCGATAATCTGTGAAATGGGCTTGCAGCAAGTGACGTTCCAAAATCACTACTGGGGCCCTAATGACGAGTTGCTCACGACTCCTATGAAAGACAGGATATTGACCACAGTCCTTGCCAGAAATTTGGCATCGCCAGCTGCCATTCCCAGCTTCCCAGTGGGGCCATAGAACAACTGTTGTGGCTGTTCCTGACCATGCTGTGAAAACAGCCCAAGGAAACGCTGGCAGAGCGGGCACACGTGGGACAGCTGCTGCCTGGATGCCCAGTTCAAGTCCTGGAGGTTGAGCAGCTGCCCACAGGTAAATGGGAGGACGAGGGCACAGGCTCCAGCTGTTCTCCCATGTCCCCACACCACCTGTGCTCCAGGCCCATCTCATCGTCAAGTGGCAGGCAGAGCATGTGCAGCCCATGGCCCAGATGGGCGGCGGAGCCCAGAGGCTGCCCTGTGTAAGTCAGCAAATCACATTCACCTTGGCACGGGCCACAGAGGGGTTGAGAGAGTTGACCAAAGAGGTCCATCAGAGAGTGGAAGAAACCGAGCCAGTGTGGTGGCTGTGACTGTGGGGCGGTGGGGCAGACAGCATGGAACTGACTCCTGAAGAAATGACCTTAGTTAGCGCCCTTTGTCACACACCCATACCTCTGGCGGTCCATCCAGAACAGCCAACAGTATCAACGTAACCATTCTTTGATTAACTGGCTGATGAGTCTCCTCTGGCTGATCTGGCAGAACGCAGGCGATCTGCCTGAGACTGCGAGTAAACAGACTTGGTTCCGATAATCTGTGAAATGGGCTTGCAGCAAGTGATGTTCCAAAATCACTACTGGGGCCCTAATGATGAGTTGCTCACGACTCCAATGAAAGACAGGATATTGACCACGGTCCTTGCCAGAAATTTGGCATCCCGGCTGCCATTCTCAACCCCTATGTAAACCAAAACATTTACGAGGTCCCAACAGCCGTGGCCACCCTAGGGGATGTGGAGGTGAAGAAGCAGGAAAAAGGAGTCATTTAGCGACCTGCCTTGCAACTGAGGAGGGCATCAAAAAAGGGAAAGGACATCATATGGTCTAGACCAAAGGGCCTAGGAAGGAACCCCAATTGCAGCTGTGACTAGACCTTAGGCAGCCCGAATGATTGAGAGGTACAGTGGTCTTTTGAAAGACAAGCTGTGCTTGATGCGGACACCTGCTGCTATGAAGCAACGGGCACAGCAACTGGACGTGGCTCAGGGAGCACCCAGATGACCCAGCCTGACTCTTCTGGACAAAGCCTCCACCTAAAGAGTGCAGCCAAGGCCTCCCAGTTGCACCCCCAAGTGGGGCCTGGTGGGCTCATCCTTCTGCCAGCTCCCTCCCCTCTAGCGGAGAGGGAGACAGCTTTGCGGTCCTGGGCTTGGATTACAGAAAAACCCAGAAGTCCTTGGATTGCTTTAACTGTCCCCTGGGAAACAGGACAGCAGTATGTACTGCACGAAACTCCTCTGGTGACTTCTTGGTCTGCGGTCCCAGGGGTACAGGCGCCTACGGAGGGGGAGTTTGTTAAAAGGCACTTTTGCGGTGGCCCCAAGGCCTATATCCCGAGTGAGGGTGACTAATCAAACACAAAATTATGGCTAACTTAAAAGAGAAAAGGTATGAGCTGGGCGCGGTGGCGCACACCTGTCATCCCAGTTGCTCAGGAGGCGGAGGCAGAAGGATCGCAAGCTCGAGACCAGAGGCAGTCTGCGTAACTTAGTGAGACCCTGTCTCAAAAAGTAAAAAAATGGGCTGGGGGTGCAGCTCAGTGGTCCAGCACTTGCAGGCACGAGGCCCTGGGTTCAAACCCCAGTATGGCCAAAGAGAGAGAGAGAGAGAGAGAGAGAGAGAGAGAGAGAGAGGGAGAGAGAGAAAGAGAGAGAGACAGAGAAAAGGTGTGGTCCCACTGGCAGAACACCAACGCTCGCCACCGTGTTATCCCGAGATAACAAGGGGTCGTGCATTCTTCCTGATGGATGCGCTCTACCTACGATGGTTTCTGTGTCTTTATTATCTTTCCAGCCAGGGCGAGTACTGCCAACAGCATCGTGTCCTGGGCGCACACCTGTGCGAAGATACACAATGCGTCACACACTTGGGTTTGTACCAAGCTGCCTTCAAACATGACCGGAGGCTTCTCTTGGTGGATCCACCCAGCCACTCCTGAGAACTGGTTGTGGCTTGCCACCCAACGCCCTTCCAATAACCAGACTGCTGTATACACTGCTGTCAGGACTCTGCTCTGGCGAGATCATGGCAACTCCGGACCCTTGGCTACATGGTGAGGAATGGTTGGGGGGTGGCTCCTGGAGGAACAAGTAGACCTGAGGGAACCTACAGCACATTGGACAGAACAACATGAAGGAGCTCCAAGCAGCACGATAGGACCGTCCCCCCAAAGTATGTGTAAATACAACTGTGGTGACTTGCCCGGGATATTCGATGGCACGGCCAAAAGTATATGGGCATCCAGCTGGTTGACATGGTGCCCCCGGGGACATATGGGCGTCTGTAGAAGGTATAGCTGGCCCTACCTTTGTGCCTACTGGAGTAGAAGTTGTGCCCGGGGAATACTCTACATCCCTGGCCATGTCCTAAAAGCCCTGCCAGAGATACCACATAATTGGGACATGCTATACCACCGATGGCATGGGAAGAAATAAACTGCCTGGTGGTTTTATCCCCTAGCACTTGGGTTCCCTGGAGATGGAATGATAAAAGTAGAAAGGGAAATCACGGCCTTAGTAGAACACACAGCTAGAGCACTTAATCAGACCTGCCAGGCTTTTACCTTAATGGTGGATGAAACCAACCAGATGCACAAAGTGGGTTTTTGATGTTGTTGTTGTTGTTGTTGTTGTTTGTTTTTTGGCGGTACTGGGAGTTGAACCCAGGGCCTCATGCTTGCATGCTCTGCAAGTGCTGGACCACTGAGCTGCGCCCCCAGCCCATTTTTTTTACTTTTTGAGACAGGGTCTCTCTAAGTTACGCAGACTGCCTCTGGTCTCAAACTTGCGATCCTCCTGCCTCCACCTCCCGAGCCGCTGGGATTACAGGTGTGTGCTACCGCACCCGGCTCCACAAAGTGGTTTTGCAAAACGCATGGCATTAGATCTTCTCACAGCCACCCAGGAGGGGACATGTGCCGTGTAACACGGAGAACGCTATATGGATATACCTGATAACCAACATAATGTAACCGTGGCCTTACATGAAAGTGAGGTGGACATACAGGCAATGCATGCCATGGGACAAGATTCCGCTCGTATCTGGTGGAACAATTTAACCTCATCCTGGTGGTAGGCTTTAGTGTGCTTCACAAGCATCGCAGGATTTTTAGTTCTAGGATGTAGTGCCTTGTATTGTTGTTGCAGGCTATGGGCACAGGGGTACCCCTTTGATGTTGTGTCCCACCTCAGGCCACAAGAAAAGCTTTGCTACATGCAAGCAGCCCCTAGTATGAAGAGACAGAAGGAGGGGGTAGGTCTTCAGGTCGTGTCCCTTCTAGAGCTCAGCTAGTTTAAGAGATGATAATAGAAACAGGCTGAGATAATGGGACACACTGACATGCAGGCGCCCCCAGCTGACGCATGCGCCTTTGACCTCGTGCTGAATCACGCTTACGTAACTGCCCTCACATGCGCGATACTGCTGCCTCATGCAACCCTGTGATGTACATCCTGTGCGTGTGGCATGATTGGACAGTGATTTAGCAATCGGCCACTACTGCGCCAACGCCTCATAAGCCCCTCCGTCAGTACTGCTGGCACGGAGGGGAGCACCCCGGAATGAAGCCTGTCAGACCTCCCTCCCGTGTCCTGAGCATTTTTCAGCTTCACCGTCGGCCCCAAGCATCCGTCTCCTGCCGAGGAGCTCAGGTTTGACAACTCCAACACCCTGTCTCTAAAAAGAAACGAGTAAAAGGGGGAGAAAAATAGAGCAAACGAGGAAAATAGGGAGGAAAGAGCAAATGAAGAGAAAACAGTCATTTTGCTCAGGTATATAGAGTTACTGCATTTTTCCCCCGGACATCCATAGGGTAGAAAAGACAGACCGAGGTTTACAAAGACTCAGAGGAGAAGCAGCTTACATGTCACCCGGCCGCAAGTCATTCAGTGACCCCATCAGCAACCCCAGGGTTGGAGGGTGGGGCTAAGAGCAGATCTTCACAACCCGCACAGCAGCGTCCCCGAAATACAGCAGGCACCAAAGATAATTGTAGACGTTACAGTGATAGGCATTTGTTGAATGGCTGTCTGTGGAACAGTCTGAATGAAGTAGAGATCAGAATAAAATGGGTTTTCTCTAGTTGCCACCATGCTCAGTCTCTCCCTCACCCTGGGAAGGAAAGATTAGTCTCTTTTTCTCAATATCTCCTGTATTCTCGGGAAATAGGAGTTCTGTGTCCTCAAATGGGAGAAGGGACAGAAGGCAAAAAAGGACCACTTTCATTTTTTTTTCCCCAGTGCTGGGGATCAAACCCATGGTTTTGTGAATGTGAGGCAATCACTCAACCACTGAGCTAATTCCTCACTCTCACTGTTTTGTTTTGTTTTGGTTTGGTTTTGTCTCACATCCATTTACCCTCTGTGCAATTATTAACCTAATATTTTGATTTAAACCAATTTGCTTTTCAAAAAACTAACAAGCGAAATTATATAAGTTTATCTGAAAACAGGTGCTGGGGGTGGAGCTCAGTGGTGGAGCACATGGTGAGCCCTTGGGTCTGTTTCCTAAGACTACAAAAAGAAGTAAATGAATGAATCTGTAATATTATGTCGCCATAGTAAATGAAGGCTGGGATTTAGCTCAGTTGGTAGAACACTGCCCTGCAGTCTCTGAGGTCCCGAGTTCGATTCCCAGCACCACAAAAATGGGAGAAGGGCGAGGCAATCCGCTCTGGAGGCAATCCCGAAACAATCAGCCATTGAAAACCCTATGAGGGTTGTTATGAGTTGGCTACTGACTCTCGACAGCACCTAACAACAACAACAACAACAACAACAACAACAACAGTAAATGAAAAGCCGGTACCTTTTGTCATACGTAAAATATACCATGCAGTGAGCGCAGGGAAGTCTGCACCATCTTAATTGGTACTTAATAGGTGTTGCCTGCTCCCTCAAAGTGGAGACAAAGAGCCGCAGACAGGTGACTTACACTAGCACCAAGGGGGAATTTTTCTTTTACGTGGTCATGACTGGGGACAGGGATCCAAGGCTGAGAACAAAGGAGGTCTCTTGTGCTCATACATTTCATGCCAAGTTAAAAACAATTAAGGCCAGACATTCCTCCTCGGGGCTTATCATAACATGGCTGAGCCTGCTTCTGCTGCTTTACCATCGCCCTCCAGAAAGGTCATAAGGCAGATGCCAGGAGACAGCAGGTAGGGAGAGGGCCTGGGGTCATGACTCATCAGCCCTGCAGGCCTGAGATAACATGACTCAGCAATTCAGGGCAGAGATGGGGGATAGTGAGGAAGACACTGTTCTCCCAGAGATGGTTCTGGAAACAGAGCATGCCTTCGGGGAGCCCGGGGTGTGCCTGTGGAGCTGGGAGGTGGCCCCTGGCACTGGGAGCTGAGGATGTGGTCAAGCTGAGGTGACCCTCCCACATCAGGGGACAACACGGGGCCCACAGAAGGACTTGCCCTGGCACTGCTGTGAGAATCGGAACTTGGGTGCCAGGGAGAGGGGGGCATCAGGAGCCAGCAAGAGGCCATGCAGCAATGAAAGGCCACATAACACCTCACTAGGGAGAGGAGATATTGGTTGTTGTTGTTGTTAGGTGCCATCGAGTCGTGTCCGACCCATAGCGACCCTCGTAGGGTTTTCAATGGCTGTTTCAGGATTGCCTTGAGAGTGGGTTGCCACATCCTTCTCCCGTTTTTGCAGTTCTGGGAATCGAACTCGGGACCTCAGAGACTGCAGAGCCGCGCTCTACCAACTGAGCTAAATCCCAACCCCGAGGAGATATTTAGGGAGAACATATTTCTCCCCTTTCCCTAGAGGAGAAAGGGACCGAGAGAGACAGGCAAAGGCATGAGGCAAACATTAATTTGGATATGAGTTTAAAATGTTAAATTAGAAACCAGGCACTGTGGTGCACGCCTGTAATCCCAGCTACCAGGGAGGCTGAGGCAGGAGGATCGAAGGTCCAAAGCCTGAGGCAGCCTTCGCAACTTAGGTAGACCCTATCTCAAAATAAAAATATAGAAAAGGAAGCCCTGTCTAGTGGCGCACGCCTGTAATCCCAGCACTTGGGAGGCTGAGGCAGAAGGATCAGCACAAGTTGAAGGCCAGCCTCGTCTAACAGAGTGAGATTCTGTCTTAACACAACACAAAACAAAAACCCCACCAAACAAATGAATAATGAAAGAGTCTGAAGGCAAAGTTCAGTGGTAGAGCACTTGTCTAACATGTGTGAGGCCCTGGGTTCAACCCCTGGTCCTGGTGGTAGAGGGGAGTGAACATGTTATTTGGAGGACAAGTTTCTGAAATAAGAATGAGGAGCTAGAGTTGTAGCTCAGTGGTAGGTCATGTGCTTAGCATGCTTGAGGTCCTGGGTTCAATCCCCAGGACAGAAAGAAAGAAGAGTAAAATTAAGCTACGGCATGTAAATGTGCTTACAGTAGTGACTGCAGACCAGTAAACACTTATGGAATGTTAGTTACTCACTCTAGTGCTTACCACATACTGGTGTTTTGTTTTGTTTTGTTTTGTTTTGTTTTTTCTGTACTGGCTAATTGAATCTAGGGCTTTGCACATGCTAGAGCGTGTGCTCTACTATTGAGTTGCACCTCTGGCTCCTTTTTTTATTTTTTATTTTGAGACAGTCTCACTAAGTTATACAGGCTGCTTCTGAACTCAAACATGCAAGCCTTCTGTCTCTGCTTCCCAAATTGCTGGGATTACAAGCCTGTGTCATGGTACCTGGCTCTGGTATTTTTTTTTTTTAACAGCCTTATTGAGGTATAATTTATATACCCTAAAATGTCACCATTTTAAGTATACTATTCAATAACTTTTAAGAAATCTCTACTTTTACAGTGCTCACTACAATCAAGTTTTAGAGCATTCCCATCACCCCCAAAAGATCCCTCATGCCCTTTTTTTTTTTCCATTCTCTAGCCCCTAGCCCCAGGCCCAGCAATCCAAACCTATAGTAAGTCTCTAGAATTGCCTTGCCTGCAGCTGTACCACTGTGGTGTCCAATCCTGTCAAACCTCAGAAGCTAAGCAGGGTCAGGTCTGGTTAGTACTTGGATGGGAGACCACCTGGGAACACCAGGTGATGTAGGCTTGGGAGGAGGACCCAGTAACCCACTCCCCACCCCCAAAAAGCAATCAGTCAGCCATTGAAAACCCTATGATAGCAGAGAAGCACTAAAGATACTGTTTCACGTTTTGTACGTAGGATTGCTGTGAATCTGACACCAACTCGACAGCACCTAACAACAAGAGTTGTCTTACCTGGTGTAAATGGACTGGTGCAATATGTGATCTTTTTGTGTGGCTTCTCTCACTTAGCATAATGCTTTTGCAGTTCAGTCATGAATAATGCTATGAACATCCACACACGAGTCTTTCTGTGGGCATATGTTTTCATTCCTCTTGAGTAGCTGCCTAGAAGAAGAATTACTGGGTTGTTAAGTATGGTAAATTTGTGTTTAACTTCTTAAGAAACTGCCAAACTGCTTTCCAAAGTGGCTGTACCATTTCACATTCCTACCAGCGCAGGGCGAGGGTGCCAGCTGTTGCATATCTATGATTTTGACTATGGAGGTAGGATCTGTGTGATGGCATCACTTTAGAAATGAGAAATCTGTGGCTGCAAGAGGTTAACTAACTCATAGAAGGTCCTGCAGCCTTGACAAAGCCAGTATTCAACCTGCTCTGACTCCACACCCCATCCTTTCTCCATGATGGGATGAACTCCGGATGGGTATTTGTTTTGCTGGGGTAGGCTGCTGCAGTAACTTTTCTTTCAACTCAATCTGTGGATCCACACAAGAGATCAGATGAATAATGGAATCACACTGGGCGCGCACCTCCCGGTCCGGCCCAGATGTTCAGTTGGCTGGCTGGCACCGCTGTGCACACAGATACTAAACACAATACACTAGGGACCCTCGGGTGAGGGGCACAGACTCCTGCGGCCCTCGGGAGGCCAGTGGAGGTGGGAGAAAGGAAAAGTCTCAGATGCTTTTGCCTTCCAGGGGCAAACACTTGTGTTGGTGGTCTCCGTGGTCACGAGGAGACAGTTCTTGCTTCGTCGGTGATCAGATCATCACAGGTGCACACCTGTAATCCAAGCAGCTCAGGAGGCAGAGACAGGAAGATCGCAAGTTCGAGACCAGATGCCGTGTGTGTAACTTAGCGAGACCCTGTCTCAAAAAGTAAAAAAAAAAAAATGGACTGAGGGTGCAGGTCAGTGGTCCAGCACTTGCAGAGCACACAAGTGCGAGGCCCTGGGTTCAACCCCCAGTACCAAAATAATAATAATAATGATGATGATGATGACAATGATGATGATGATGATGATGGAATCACAGGCCAAGGAAAGAGGAAAGAGTATCTGGTCTTTTTGTCACTTGGCCAAGGCTTCTAAGCCCCAGAGATGATTTACATGACTCATTTACTTCTTTAAAGTCTAGAATGAAAGTTCACTCCAGGCTAACAAGTGACACAGCAAATAAGCAAGCTGGCCGCTGCAAAGGCTCCCATCTCTGTGGCCTGTGAGAATCTTGTAATTGCTTGGCTGGCCACAGAACCGGGAGAGAGTTTTGCTTTCCTTTTGTCTCTGAGTCAGCAAGTAGTTAATTACTGAAATCGCATCTGCTAACAAGTCCAAGCAACTGCTGACTACATTGTTCCTGGTGCCTTGGTCAAAACACAAACAGCAGGGTGGACAAATTGATTACATAAAAAGACTTGGGGAATGACATAGTCCAATTGAAAAGATATAGCAAAAATTGTTGCTTTCTAAAATACTTCTTTTCAGCTAGATTTTAATGAAAGCCTATCTCCCCCTATTCATACCTTTCTATACCACTGTCTCCAGGGGCACTCTGTTAGAGTAACCGCATGCGGAGCTTGGCATTTTCATTCACTCATCCTGGACGGCAGGCCCCTGTCTTGTTCAGTTTCATCTTCCCTGCAGTGCATGGCACGATGCCTTGTAACAGCAGATCTTCTTCACTCTCACCTAGACTGCAGCAATCAGTCAGTCTCCCAGCGGCCAATCTCCCTCCACCTCTGTTCTGTGCAAGCCATTTCCTACGCTACCTCCTGAGTTATCTTTCTAATGTGAATTGTCTTTCTAATGCACTTTTTTTTTAATTCAAGAAGAAATGGCATTTTATTATTTAAGAAGATCCATGGTGCTGCACACAGGACGAAGGTGGTACAAAACAAGCCTATATACTCTATTTTTGTAGGGCTAGGGATCAAACCCAGGGGCCTCACGAACCCTAGGCACAGGCTCCACCCCTGAAATAGGTCTTTTAAATTTATTCTGTATTTTCCAGTGCTGGGAATAAAATCCAAGGACTCATGCATGCTAGGTAAGTGCTCTACCACTGAACTATACCCTTATCCCTATCTGTGCTTTTTAAAGATGCCCATTGATCTATGGATGGGCTGGGATTTACCTCAGTTGGTAGAATGCTGCTCTGCAGTCTCTGAGGTCCTGAGTTTAATTCCCAGCATCACAAAAATGGGAGAAGGACATGACAACGCACTCCCAAGGCAATCCCAAAACAATCTGCCATTGAAAACCCTATGAGGGCCGCTATGAGTGGGGCACGACTCGACAGCACCTAACAACAACAACATTGACCTATGGAATAACCAAATTACAAGAAAAAAAATAATTTAAGTCTGTCAATTGCTGTGCAACAAAATTTGTACATTTTTGTTGTTGTTAGGTGCCGTTGGGTGCGCGTCTGACTCAGCAACCCTATGTACAACAGGTGAAACAGTATTGTTAGTGCTTCTCTCCTATCTATAGGGTTTTCAATGGCAGATTGATTTTTGGGAGTGGGTTGCCAGGTCCTTCTCCCAAACCTACAGCACCTGGTTTTCCCAGGTGGTCTCCCATCCAAGTACTAACCAGGCCCGACCCTGCTTAGCTTCTGAGACCTGACAGGATTGGACGCCACAGGGCTATGGCTACAGGCCATACTATTTTAGAAGATCCTAAAAGACCATTCACAAACTGTCTCATAGTCTGCAGCATGGTTTCTCACTGTACTCCCTCTCTTCTCTTTTTGAAGGGACCATTTATCCTTTCTCCTTATATTTCCTAGCAACTGCCTCAGGCCTGAACATAAAGCAAGGACTCAATAACTACTTCTTGTTAGATTGATAGTTGCTTTGACCTGTGGAGAGCAATATGAATTCCATAAAGGTTCAAAGGAGGCGTCTACTAATTCCTAGGACATTCTTCTTTACAGAAGAGGTGTAAGAATGGAAAATAAATTACTATCTATTTTTACTCTCCTCCTCAGAGTGGAATCACTGATTTGTTCAACCTACATCCTCAACTTCTTTTGAAAAGGTCAAATCTTTATTTTAAGATTGTGGAAATGTCCACATTTCAAAGTAGAAGACATTCCTAAAGAAACAGTGACTGAGTACTAATTTTCGCATCCTTAGACAATTTAGTGAAATGTAATTTGAAAGGCTTTAAGAATCATTTAAACTTGAACTGCTAGTTATTTTCATAAGAAATCATTAAAATAGGGGCAATAGGCATAGCTCAGCGACAGAGCACTCCCCTAGCACATGTGAGGCCCTAGGTTTGATCCTCAGTACTGCAAAAAATAAGTGACTGTAACAAAGTGTTATGGTTTTGATATATGGTTTGTCTCTTAAAGTTTCACGTGCTGAGCCAGGTGCGGTGGCGCACGCCTGTAATCCCGGCTCGGGAGGCGGAGGCAGGAGGATCGCAAGTTCAAAACTAAAGGCAGTCTGCCCAATTTAGCAAGACCCTGTCTCAGAAAGTAAAAATAATGGGCTGGGGGTGCAGCTCAGTGGTCCAGCAATTGCAGAGCATGCAGGCGTGAGGCCCTGGGTTCAACCCCCAGTACCGAAAAAAAAAAAAAAAAGTTTCATGTGCTGGAAGGCTTGGTCCCTAATGTAATTATATGGAGAGGTAGGGGAATCTTTAGAAAATAAGGCCTAGGGGGAGGTAATTAGGTCATTGGGGGGCATATCCTCAGGAGTGATTAATGCCCTTCCCTGGGAAGTGGGTTGGATCTTGAGGGACTGGAATAGTTACCATGACAGTGGGTTGCTATAAAGTGAGGCCACCTGACTACTTTGGCCCTTTCTGCCTGTGCTGCTCACAGCTCTCACATGTGTTCCCACCACACCATGCCATCTGCCATGTATGATGCAGCGTGAGGCCCTCACTAGGTATGCCACCCAAGCTTGGACTTTTTATCCTTCAAAACTACAAGCCAGAATAAACCTCTTTTCTTTATAGAGTGTCAGCCTCGTGTATTCTGTTGTAGCAACAACAAACAGACTAAGGTAGAGAACATAAATTAAAATTTTCCATAGGAACCAGGTGCTGTGGAGCTTGCCTGGTAATTCTAGTAACTCAGGAGGCTGAGGCAGGAAGATCATGAGTTTGAGGTCAGAGGCAGCCTGCACAATTTAGTGAGATCCTGTCTCAAAAAATTAAAAGGGAGCTGGGGTGAAGCTCAGTAGTAGAACACTTGCCCAGCATTTGCAAGGCTCTGGG
>VMDO01039276.1:0-12806 GCA_007922755.1 Pedetes capensis
CCTGAATTTATAGCAAAGGTGTTAATGAGTCAAAAAAAACACTTTCCAATATTGTTTGTGGTTGCAAGATTCTCAGATTTTAAAACAGTGTAAATTATGTTTATAGAATGTCAAGGAAGAATATCATCTATACCAGCCTATATTCTATATTGTGTAATCAAACTAATAAAAATTCAATGACAATGTGAAAATAGTAAGTTGGCTCTGAAACAAATAAAAGAGAATAATTAAAAATAAAATATTGTGGCCTTTGGGAAGGTATTTACAATTTTGCAAACATTAATACTGCTGCTTGCCATAAACATCAGAAATGCACACTCCTTTCTCTCCTATCAAATAAGGGTAGAGCTAGCTCTTGAGGCAATAAAATATCTCTTTTCATTCACTGAATCTCTATTCTTGGCATAATTGTGCTATGGCATACATTCTCAATTAAGCAATAAAAGTTAAGCCTAGAGCAACATTTAAAACTATATTAGTATATCCATTTGCCCCCTAAATTTTAGACTCAGCATAAATCTAACAGAACCTATGAACTTAAAATGTGACTTGACTCATATAACATGACCTATTTTCTCAGGCAAACTGATGGATGCATTTATCAGATATTTCTATCAGTTTATCTCTTTCAAAAAGATGACTCTTGGAGGAAATTATAAGTAAAATTAAAAATTGATCGTGCTTCATATTGAAACTACAGTTAGTACAAATTGCTTTAGAAAAGCCTAAAAAATTAAATGTCTAAAATTAATATGCTCTGTACAAAGCTGGACTTGGGTCAATTTTGTGAGCAGTCAACTACCATATCGCTCTCTTGGACTGTTACAGGGTATAAATAAATAAAAGCAATGAGATATTTTGCTTAACAGCAAGACTCAAAGGTGAGTGTACTGTTTATTTTCAAGTAGTTTTCTCTCTAGAGTTCTAAATAAGAACGTTCAAGAACTGTTCAAGGGTTCCGTGTGATAATAAGTATTCAGAGTCGAAAATAAATCAGTATGTGGTAACCCTGTCTGAGAGCCGCCTTCCCCTTCTCGCTCACTGTGAGCATATTTGATGCCTCAATAGTTATTTGCATTTGTTGTGGGAAACAGTTTGCCTTTTTCTTAGCTCAGTGACCACTAAGGCAAAGAATAAGGCATTTATTTATAAGAATAAATGTTCATCGATAGAAAACTGACACCACCATGCTCTGAAGAGAGTTCTAGTGTAGTTACAGATATGACTTATTTTTCCTTTTTCTTTTTCCTCCTCAACCTCATAAATTTCTAGAATGTAGACAATGTTGGAGATTTCTCCAGATAATTTAGAACCGAATGAGATATTAAAATGTTCACATCATTAACCTCTAATTTGGCTTGGCCCTTAATAATAACCTAACAACTGTTACCAAGGTTGGTTTCAGGTTTTCACTATGCTTCCTTCATTCCTGCCATAGTACCGTGATTTCTAATAAAGAAAAACAGCTTTTATTTTAAAAGAAGCACTTTACATTCATGTGTCCTCATGATTTCAAGTTGTACTCTTCTGGGAAATCTTTCCTTTGGCAATTATTCTCAATTCACATGCAAGTTCAATTAATTTAGTGAGAATGATCTATGATTGCTTGAAGGTCTGGAGTTAATGTGATCCTTATTTTTCACAATGTATCAATCAGCAAGAAGCAACTTAGTTACTTTACCAAGATTGATCCCATTAACTAAATAATATTTCAGAATATATATTTTCTAAGCATTGTCTGCAATAAATTTCCTATCCAAGGCACTGGGATTCTATTTAAAAAGAGTAGCTACAGATATTTGGTACAACTTTGAGTTAACCTAGCATTTATACACACTCCTACTATCATTCCTGATAAAAGTAGGCTTTTAGTAAATGCTATTTCCACTATCCATTCATTCTCAGCACGTCTTTACTTTGCTTTATTACTACCTATCTTCATTTAATAAAGATTTTAAAAATATCACTAAGGATTCAAGTTTTGGAAAATTGTTTAGATAATGAAAATATGTTAAAAAACAGAAAAGAAACTGTAAAGGCATACACATGTATACATATATGTCATTTCTTCAGTGATTTGGTTCTCTGGTACTGAATGTTTTCTCTTGAAAAATAAAAGTCTCACTATCCTGTGTAAGAGCCAAGTTATGATGTTAGGTATATCCCATCTGAGTTCAGGGATCACCTCAAGAACAGATTTGATGCCTTAGATACTCATGATCGGAGACTGGAAGATTTTGGGCATGACATCAAATACATCATTCATGAGGAAACCAAAAGGTTATTAAAAAGACCATAAAATAAATGACCAAATTACATGTCAAAAGAGACTCTGAAACTTGCCCTTGAAATTAGAGTAGCTAGCACAAAAGAAGACATGATGTATTTTAAGAACTAAACAGAAGATTTATAAGGGCAGCTGGAGAAGATGAAATCAAATATTATAATAACATGGGCAAAGAGCTGGAAAGAGAAAACCAAAAGGGAAGAACACACTCTGTTTTTCTCAAGCTTAAAGAATTGAAGAAAAGGATTCAAGCCTCAAGTGGCAACAGCAAAGGGCTCTACAGGGAAAATTAATATGTCATTTAATAATGACGTAGGAAACATCAAAAGAAGATGGAAGGAATACATACACAGAATCATTATAACAAAAAGAACTAGTGGATGATCAACCATTTCAAGATGTAGAATTTGATCAGGAACCAATGGTACTAAAGGAATAGGTGGAAGCTGCCTTAAAGGCATTGGCAAAACACAGGCTCCAAAAATTGAAGGAATAACAATTGAGATGTTTCAACTGACAGATGCAGCACTGGAGGTGTTAATTTGTTTATGCCAAGACATTTGGAAAATAGCTACTTGGTCAACTGACTGCAAGAGTTCCATATTTATGCCTATTCCCCAAAGAGCAGATTCAACCTAATGCATTATCAAATGATATCATTAATATCACACACAAGTAAAATTTAACTAAAGATCATTCAAAGGAGACTACAGCAGTATATTGACAGGGAACCCAGAAGATCAAGCTGGATTTAGAATAGGGTGTGGAACCATGGACATCATTGCTCATGGCAGATGGATAATGTCTGAAAGCAGAGAATACCAGAAAAATGTCTATGTTGTATGGACAATGCAAAAATATTTCACTCTGTGGATCACAACAAATTATTGATAATATTGTAAGGAATGAGAATACCAGAGCACTTAATTGTATTCACGAGGAATTGGTACATAGACTAGGAAGCAGTCATTTGAACAGAACAAGTTAACATTGCCTGATTTAAAGTAAGGAAAGGTGTGTGTCAGGGCTGTATCCTTTACCATACCTCTTCAGTCTCTATGCTGAGCACATAATTTGGAAGTTGGACTGTATGAAGGATGAGGCATCAGAATTGGAAGAAGATTCACTAACAAACTACATTATGAGGATGACAAAATTTTGCTTGTTGAAAGTGAAGAGGATTCGATACATTTATTGATGAAAATCAAAGAACACAGTCTTTCAGCATGGACTACACCTCAATATCAAGAAAACAAAAATCCTTACAACTGGGTCAATAAGCACCTTCGTGCTAAATGTGAGAAAGACTGAGGTTGTCCGAGATTTTTCCACTTACTCTTTTCATTTGCAAATCTTCCTGGGAAAATGTGGTAGTGAAAACAAGCAAACAACAACAACAAAAATCTACAAGCGCATCTCATAATCTCTGCCTTTTCGGTGCCCTTGTCTTATGACTAGCAAGAAGACAGCGAAGAAAGGAAAAACAAGGCAGATGTGGGAAAAACCCAGACAGAAATTCAAGAGCCGAAAAGAAATTTCTCCGTAGACCCTAGGATGCTAGAGAGATGTCAGAGAAAGATGTTTGCTGGATATAGGGAGATACACTCCTCTTATAGACACAGCCAAGGGTATGGAAACCAGAGGCTGATCTGTTTGCCTACTCATGGCATCCATTGCAAAAGAGACAGAAAAAATGAAGGAGTCACATGACTAGGAAGGAAAATTTATGTGCATCTGTAACTGAGGACTAAGTAGGAAGATACACCTTTCCAGGGACCCATACACAAAGGGATGACTTGATGACAATGTGGACATTCTCTGTCTGGCACTATGTGAGTCCCCTGAAACCTTGTCACAATCTTAAAAACATTTATTTTGCTAATGCAGAAGAAAAAGCCTTGAGAAAGATATTAAGTTGCTTTCTAGATTGAAGTTCTTACACCGCTGAGTTTTTAAATGGAGAGTTGCGTATATCTGTTATATATTGTTAAAATTTTAATTTGGAATTTTCATAATTGGATTTTAAATAAAGGTCTAAAATATTTGTGACCATTTCCTTCTATTACCTCTTTGCTTTCTCCAAATTCTTCATTGTAACAGTACAATCCACAGAAAATTATGGCTTGTATTTTAGAAGTATAGGACTAGATGCCAATTGTAACCTCTTGATTGATATCTAGTAGGAACTAGAATTGTAAGAAATTCTATGTATGTAATAAACTGCCTCCTTAGGTACATGGTGATGAACACATTCTTCACTGAATTGGCTTCGCTCTGTATCAAATTCCAGTATTGAGTTTTTAGTTAACTTTGACAAGATATTGACATGAAATAATACAATACTATAATACAATATTATAATACAATCAGAAATATCAGTCTACTTATATTACCACAAATAAAGCAAGGGCTCTTCAGAATTATGGTTTTGAAAAGTTCAGTCAAAATCTTAAACAATATTAAATAGCTTGAGGTCTCTCATTATCATTAAATTTTAAGACAATATGAAATTGTGGAGTATTTACATAGAGATATTATTTTGGTGGAAAGCTAGATAACTTCCCCCAGAGAGTCTGATAAAAGATATATACACACAGGCTGTCTACCCAGTATGACTTTAAATCTTCACATCTTCTCATCAGGTAAGAGACATATCCATCCACTTCATTAAATGTCAGGGTATATTGCTATTTCACAGTCATTACCCTAAGGACTTTCATTACCTCCTTTGGATTTTAAATTGAATGTCAAACAGAATTTAAGTAAAAAAGAAATATAAGATCAAGACTTTCTTATGAGAAAAGTTAATGGATAAATCCCAGCAATTCTCATACACTTTATTGAGTGTTAGATATAATAAATTTTAACTGACCATGCTTTAAGTGAAACACACTCGTCTTTACTTTTACCTCCTTCCAATCTCTTTTTTACCTAGGTGAATATTTTCAAAAATAAATCCCAAATATAGAGCAACAGGGCTGGAAAAATTTAAAATATCTATGTTAACAATAGAACAGAGAACTCATAAGATGGGGTTGTTTCATAAATCAAGAGCATATTTTTAGTATGCACATAACACCAGGAAGGATGGTTTTTAAAATAACCCCTCCAAAACCCATTGGCAAGTTGGAATCTACATAGCTATCACGAGTCATTCTGCTCCAAGATACATGGAAGGAAGGGGCCAATTCTACTTCCTGGTCAGTTGTAGAAAATGCAAACTTTGAGCCTGAAGAAGTAGATGTGGAAGGGGATACAGACGGCATTGGGTTTGGGGACAGGGCAGAACATGTGATGAATGTGTGAAATGAAGTCTGGATGGGAGAGATGTAATTCTCAAGTCATTTACTCAAGATAAAGAACCAGCTACTGCACTGGAGGGAAAGATTAAAGAGAAATCAAAGTGTCATACAAGATCCTTGATAAATATCTATATTTAAAGGAAGAAGTAAACCTAATATTGGTTCAAAATGTGGTAGGAGAACTAGAGAATAGTGATTTTTAATTTTATATCAAGGAAGTCTGTGGCTTCTACATCAATAAGTGAGTTGCTAAGCACTTTAACAAGCATAATATATTAAAGATAAAAGGAAACATAACCTTGGAGTATGTCTTTGAAACTAAGGACTAAGTTTTGAAAAAAATGAATTACCTTAAAATACAGGATATATAAAGAGTCATTAAACATCCCCCTTCTCTGGACAGAAATGCTCTACCTAGGAAAATCCATGTATAAATGGTGAGATACTCCAGCCATCAGTGGATGATGTTATGTTATTTTTAATAAATGATTCAAAAAGTAATATAAAGAAATTCCAAAGAATCTAAATTATTTTTCATTATTTCATAAATCGCAATGTAAAACTAACATGAAATACAAGAGGAAATTTTCCTCAGGATATAGAAATGAACTGATAAATAGGAGTGATTTTACAGGAATTAAAAATATATGCATCAGGGGGCTGAGAGTGTAACTCAGTGGTAGAGCATTTGCCTCACATGTGTGAAGTCCTAGGTTGCGCCTCTCTCTCTCTCTCTCTCTCTCTCTCTCTCTCTCTCTCTCTCTCTCTCGTCATACTTCAGGACAATAGGCTACACAATCAGCAAATCTCTACTCAAGAAGGAGAACCAGGAAACAACGTGACTGCCAAAATCTCCAGTGTTCTCTAATGCCCACTCTAAATTTTTAGAGATATCCCAGGAGATCAATAGAAAATTTTAACTTACTTAAACATAATCTTTGTGAAAACATGTTTTTGTATCATTGAATACAGAATTCTGGAAACTCCCAGAAAGTACAACTAAATTAACTGAAGACTTGGAAATTATGAAACAAAGATTATTATTATCAGCATGTCAAGGAGAGTGGCCTGCACTGAAAAGGTGAAGGACATGGGAAGATATGATCAAATTGACAATAATAAAGGAAGCATAAACATGACTGCAGTTTTCACTTCATTGCAAATATATATTGCAAAATTCTGAAGACAGTATTTGGACAAATAAGAGATGATTCTTTATCTGGTGAACCTGCAAGGTGGTTGATCAAACAGTTAAAAAGTATCCTACTACAAATGAGGAGATGAAACATTCAAAATCAGTAGTTCACAAACGGATCCTTCTGACCACCAGATCAAGGAGGTATGAAAAGAATATGGAGAAAAAAGAGAGTTTTCTAGGTCTCTACAGTGAAATAGTGAGTTTGGGATATGAGACAGAAACTTTAAGAACTCCCTTTACTGTACAAAGCCTAACAGATTTTAGTATGTAATATGCATTATACATGGGCTGGGATTTAGCTCAGTTGGTAGAGTGCTGCGCTGCAGTCTCTGAGGTCCCAAGTTCAATTCCCAGCACCGCAAAAATGGGAGAAGGGCCTGGCAATCCACTCCCAAGGCAATCCCAAAACAGGCAGCCATTGAAAACCCTATGAGGGTCGCTATGAGTCAGATACCGACTCAATGGCACGTAACAACAACAACAATACATTATATATAAGTGTATGATGGGTGTGGGCTAGATTATGATTGAGTGTTAAGACCTGACTCCTAGCATCTTAATACACCAAATGTTTATTTATTGTTCACACTTCAAACCCATCACAAGGTAGCAATGACATTCTGCTCCACAGAGACCCCTAGCTGATAGACACTGCCATCATGCAGTAACATTGTCTGCATCTGTTACAAAAACAGGAACAAAAACATGCAAAACATCAGAGATTGGAGGATTGCCAGTGTCTTAGCGTAAAATGTTTTCCTTCCACTCACATTTTATTGGCCATCACTGATCATAGACTAGATCCCAATGGACTGGAAAAAAAATGGAATTTTTGGTGAGCATTAATATCTTTACTGCAGTATCCAAGGGGATGTTTAAAATTCAGCACTTCTGAAACTTACTTTTGTACAAGATGATTATTACTGTGGCATTCTACAGGATGAAATGTCAATGAAACAGACTTTAGGACATATCAATTTAAATAAGCTTTTGTTTGATGAGAATTTTTAAGTGGTGTGTTTATAATTCAGCTATAAGGTTTTCATATAAGTACACTGAAAAGTGGTAAATAGATAGCAACTTTATCCCTTGTCACCACTGACATGCAATACAAGGCAATCTGTAATTTGATTCAATATGGCACTCATTGTTTTACTCTATTAGGATTCTGTATAGGAACCACACATACAGACAAGAGCTGTGTTTATATCTCTGCAGGGGTAGGTTTATTGTTTAGAACCACACTTCATAGAGATCCTTTTCCTTCCAATATTTTCATGGTGTTAGTGTCCACAATGCCACTCTTTGATATGGCTTGTCAACAGGGAAGTGCACTTAGCCTCTTCTCTGTCTCATACCTGCCATTTTTTAGTATCACTGAACTAAATGCTCCATACAGCCCATAGATCCAGCCCATTGTATTGCATTCTTTATTGTTTAGATTCAGAAAACAAAGAGGTATTAAGTTTTAGAAGTTTAAATAAGGTTAGATTCTGAAAAATATCTATGACATTTTAAATTTTTCATATTTAAAATAATAAGAAATCTCTCTGTCCTGTGTTTTCTCTAAACTGGTTATTTTTTGTTTTTAGCTTCTCTGTAAATATTTATTATTTCACTTCATGTCATCTGTTGTATTTTGATCCTCTTAAATTGCAATCATTTTCTTTTAATTTCCTCTTTGATGATATAGGTAATTCTTTGTTAAAATGAAATGTTTTTATCTTAAATTTAGAAATATGGCAACATGCAGCTTTTCATAATAGATATATACATTCCAAGTAAGCTGTGTGAAGGATTATGAATATATAATTTTTCACACTATTGGAACATAGTCTTTACTTACCATTATTAATAATTAAGATTATATATTCTCTAATTCTCTCCACACACATGCCTCATATCAAGAGTATTACAGCATATTTATTTTTCAGACATTATTTACCAAGCTAACACAGAGTTGTCAATTTGCAAAAATGTAGTACATGCTTGTTACTTAATTCCTCATTATAAAGCAAAAATCTCCAAAGTATTATGCCATTTGAGACCTATGGTTCATCCTAAGATTTCTGGGTTTTTTTTTGCCACTTTTTTACTAGGAAAGTTTAGTTAGTGTACAACTTAATGTTTTTCATTATGACATTTTCATACATGCATAACATTGTTCATTGCTCATGTTTACCTCCTGCATTACCCTGTTATGACCTTTTTCCTCCCCCGTCCTCTTCCTCTCAGTGATGGTCCCCCTTCTTTGTGCATGTTTTTTTGGTGCGCGCGCGCGCGTGTGTGTGTGTGTGTGTGTGTATCTCAAGATTTTGCCATCAAGGAAAAATGTCATATTTCTCTTCTTTTCATCCATTACCCTTTCTTTTTGCCTGCACCCCCTCCTATAGTCAGTTTTATACTGCTAGTTAGGCTCCTTTCTACTTTTAGGACCTATGTATTTTAATATTAAATATATACTGAAATCTAACAATCACATATGAGAGAAAACATATGCTGTTTATCTTTCTTGTTTGGCTTAATTTGCTCAAAATGATGATCTCTATTTCCATCCATTTTCCAGCAAATATCATAATTTCACCCTTATTCATGGCTGAATAAAACTCCCTGGTGTATATATACTGTATTTTCCTTATCCATTCATCTATTGATGGACACCTAGGTTGGTTCTATAACTTGGTTATTTTGAATAGTAGCACAATACACATGGATGAGCAAGTATCACTATGGTACGTTGACTTATATATACCCAAGAGTGGTATAGCTGGGTCATATGATAATGCCACTTTCACTTCTCTGAGGAACCTCCATAATGATTTCCATAGTGGCCACACCCATGTGCATTCCCACTAGCAGTTTATAAGGGTTCGTTTCTCCTGCATCCTTTCCAGCATTTATTGTTTGTTTTGTTGACGGTAGCCAGTTAGAAATAGGGCAACATGCAGCTTACTTAATTCCTCATTATAAGTAAAACGTGCACACAGAAGGGAGACCATTGCTGAGAGGAAGAGGATGGGGGAGGAAGAAGGTCATAAGAGGGTAATGCAGGAGGTGAACATGAACAATGTACAATGTTATGCATGTATGAAAATGTCATAATGAAACACATTAAGTTGTACACTAACTAAACTTTACTAACAAAAATAGTGACAAAAAACACAGAAATTGACTCTTAGGATGAACCATAGTTCTCAAACAGCATAATACTTTGGAAATTTTTACTTTATAATGAAGAATTAAGTAACTGGAATGATTCTGACTGGGCAAGATGGCACCTTTATGTAGTTTTAATTTCCAGTTGTTTGATGGCTAAGGATGTTAAAAACTCTTCATATGATTGTTAACTATTCATATTTCTTCTTTTGAGAACTCTCTGTTCAGTTAGTTTGCTCATTTTTTGATTGGATAATTTGCTTTTTTGTTTAAATTTTGTCCTTTTTATATATTCTAGATACTAAAAACAACAACAAAAATCCCTGTCTGATGTATAGCTGGCAAAGACTTTCTCCCATTTTGCAGGCTGATAATTGTGTAGGCTGATAATTACTGATAATTGTCCTTTGCTGTGCAAAGACTTTTAATTTTATGCAATCCCATATGTTAATTCTTTCTGTTGTTTCTGATGACATCAGAGTATTTTTCAGAAAGTCCTTGCCTATGCCTATGTCTTGAAGTGTTTTCCCTACGTTTTCCTCTAATAGTTTCCAAGGTTCAGGTCTTACCTTAAGGTTGTTAACACATTTGGAACTGGTTTTCATAGAAGTTGAGAGACAGAGATCTAGAAGAGGATATCCAGTTCTTGCAGCACAATTTGTTGAAGAGGGTATCTTTTCTCCAAATTATATTTTTGGCACCTTTGTCAAACATGAGGTGGCTGTAGCTACATGGGTTTATTTCTGGATCCTCTTTTCTCTTTGATTGGTTTACATGTCTGTGTTTGTCCCAGTACCAAGCTGATTATTTTACTATGGCTGTATAACTTAATTTTGAATCAGGTGGTATTGTGCCCCCTGGATTGGTCTTTCTACTCAGGATTGCTCAACAATTCAGGCAGGGTCTTTTGTGCTTCTGTTTGAGTTTTAAGATTATTTTTCCTATTTCTGTGAAGAATGTAACTGGGATTCTGATGGAGATTGCATTAAATCTATAGATTGCTTTTGGCACTACGGCCATTTTCACAATATGAATTCTCTGATCCATGAGCATGTGAGGTCTCCCGTTTTCTAGTGTCTTCTTCAGCATCTTCAGTGTTTAAAAATTTTCATTATAGAGGCATTTCACCTCTTAGATTTATTCCTAGCATTTTATTTTAAGCTATTGTAAATGAGATTGTTTTCCTGATTTAATTCTCATCCTGGTACTTATTATTAGATAGAAAAGCTACTGATTTTTGTATGTTGAATGTGTATCCTGCTACTTTACTGAAAATGTTTATCAGCTACAAGAGTTTTCTGGTGGAGTTTTTAAGGTCTTTTAAATGTAAGATATCATCTGCAAATAGGGATATTTGACTTCTTCCTTTTCCATTTGCATCCCTCTTATTTATTTCTCTTGCCTTACTGCTGTGGCTAAGAGTTCAGTTGGGGCTAGGGTTTAGCTCAGTTGGTAGAGTGCTACTCTGTGCACTCTGAGGCCTTGAGTTCAATCTCCAGCACCATGAAAATGGGAGAAGGGCCTGGCAGCCCACTCTCAAAAAAAATCAGCCACCAAAAACCCTATAAAGAACAGAGAAGAACTGACATAGTGCCGGGCATGGCACAGTGCTGAGGAGTAATTCATTCTGTTTTATGACAGCCCCTAACAATAACAAGAAGAGTTCAATTACTACGTTTGATAGCAATATACAGAGTGGACACCCATGCCTTATTCCTGATCTTAGAGGAAATGTCTTCAATTTTTCCCCATTTAGTATGGTGTCATCTGTAGGTTTTCCACATATGGTTCACATATTCATATATAAGTGTATTTCTGAGAGAAAGATATGACCCTAGTTATATGAAATAAGCAATATCATTTACTACAAATTCATAATAATAAACTCATTCACTTTAGTTTCTCTGAATAATTCATACTCATTATGGAGACGTGTTTAATAACTGGATGATATCATATAGTGGCAATTATATAAGTTTAGATTTGAGATTGAGCCTATTTTGGCATATCACTTACAAAGTAGGGAGAGAGAGAGAGAGGAGAGAGAGAGAGAGAGAGAGAGAGAGAGAGAGAGAGAGAGAGAGAGAGAATGAACATTGTGGTTTAGCTCAGTTGGTAGAGTGATATTCCCATTCTCTGAGGACCCAGGTTTGATCCATAGCACTGCAAAACAGGAGAAGAATGTGGCAATCCACTTTGGAAGCAATCCAGAAACAATTAGCCATTAAAAATTCTATGAGCATTGCTATGAGTTGGATACAACTCAGCTAGCACCTAACAACAATATATAGATAGAACAATAAACTGCAGGTATATTTCTATTGCTATTTTCCCAAATTCTTAACTTTTAAAATATATGATACAAACACATATCTTCCTGGGAGGGGATGAAATGACTGTCCTAAAACACATCTATGAATAAAAGCATTGAATAAAAGGGGCTGCCATACATATTTATAAATAAATGACTAACATACATGTCATGCGCATGTTTTATTGAGTCTCTCAGAAACATTAAATGCCTGTGTAATATACTGTTGTTGTTGTTGTTGTTGTTAGGTGCCGTCGAGTCGGTATCTAACACATAGCGACCCTCATAGGGTTTTCAATGGCTGTTTTGGGACTGCCTTGGGAGTGGATTGCCATGTCCTTCTCCCATATGTAATATACTACCTGACTTATATTCTAATCATCTTTAAAATGCAGGCATTATCAATTCCTCTTTTTGTACTAGGAACTGAATTTTAAATGTTCTTATCATGATTTTCAAAGCCAGTAAATAAATGATAGTGGTGGGATTAGATGTCGACTCTGATTCCACCCCATTTGTTCCTAAAAACTCTACTCTTACAAAGATATGTGA
>VMDO01039277.1:0-12774 GCA_007922755.1 Pedetes capensis
GAAAGAACTGTAGAAAAGCTACACAAATTTTATTAAGCATATAATCTAGTTCCAAGACTCACTAAAGTACTGAAAAATAGAAAAACCACACTCTGTCCTTCATCATAATTTTATTTGAAACAATAAAATTACATAAGGTAATGTTACTGCTTATTAAGTCAGTTACCCAATTTTCATTTATCAGACCTTATAAAAACTTCTTGAAATGTTAGGTTTCATTTGACTATCTCTTTGTATTTGGAATCTGAATTGTAATATCTTGAGAAAATCATGTTAAGCTACTTTAGTCTTCTAAATAAATAGAATAGTGACATTGCTATTTCTAACATCAACAATAACGTAGATAATATATTGGCATTTCCCAAATTTATGTTACTGCTTACAATCTGCAATACTTAATAAAAATATTACTTATAATTCTTGTGAAATTGCTGTGCTTTTAAGAATTTCAAGGATTGCTAAGGTCTTTAATGCTTAATCATACATATATACAATCCTGTATCAATTTTCCATGGGAACATTATTTGGACCATGCCATGTGTTGGTCATTGTATTAGGGCTTGAAAAAAAGATAACTATCTGATACCTGATACTTGACTAACAAAGTATAATAAATATGAGCAAAAAAATAGTTACTTATATGGGAACCTAACTTACGGGGAGTAAAGAGAAAAGGAGAAACTGGTAGAAAAAACTTTGTGGAATAGCTATTTTTGGATCTGTATCTAATAATTCCTATCTGTCAGCTTTGGGAGAAGGACCTGGCAACCCCCTCCCCAAAAAAATCAATCTGCCATTGAAAACCCTATGAACAGCAGAGAAGCACTGACTATAGTGTTTCCCCTGTTGTACAGAGGGTCGCTATGAGTCGGATACCTACTTGACAGCACTTAACAACAACAACATCTGTCAGCTTGTCGTGTTGTGGAGGCTTGTGTGTTGCTCTGCTGCTGAAAGCTATGCCACTGGTATTTCAGACACCATCAGAGTCACCCATGCTCGACAGGTTTCAGGTGATCTTCCAGACCAAAACATAGACTAGGTAGAAGGAACCAGCAGATCACTCTTCAAATAATTAGCCACTGAAAACCCTAAAATAGGAGAGAAACATGGTGAAATATAGTGCCTGAGAATGAGTCCCCAGGCTGGGAGCATTCACCAACTACTGGGGAAGAGTTGTCTCCTCTATAACAAGAATGGACCAAAGCCCCTGGGACCTCCATTTGCTTATGTGGCATGACTCAAAATGAGAAAAAACATGGTGACTGCAGCAATGGGTTTAAACACAAAGAGATCATGTGCATGGCAAAATGTTAGTGTTTCCCTCTTTTGGCATAGAGTTGTGATGAGTTCGGCCCACCTTGACAGCACCTAACAACCACATCTTTAATAAACAGTAAATCATTACTATTGGATATCTGTAGAAATTTTGTATTTTCTGTGTTTTTAATTTTGTTCTTGCTTGCATGTCATTTCTTCTTTCCATCCTTTCTTTCCTTCCTTCTTCTCTTTCTTCCTTCTTTTCCTTCTTTTCTTTTTTTCAAAGACATGAATGATATCTTTTACCCTTTCTAGTTACAGACTGAAAATTCATTTGCTCATTTTACTATCTTTCATTGACTACTCTGTTCATTGAATTGTATTAGTTCCTCTCTCTAAAATTCTCTTAAACTGTTCATATTTTTAGTTTGTCTCAAAGTGTACTGTAGAGAATGTTCAAATTTTATGTCATTAGTTGAAGAATCAGATGTCACTTGTACTAGGGTTGCTGTGAGTCCGATACTGACTAGATGGCACCTAATGACAATAAGTTTGGGATAACTCATTACACTAGCCATAGAAAATGAATAAATATTGGAAATATTATTTAGTTCCTAGTTTTCTGTTATTAAATATTAGTCTTAAGTCACCTTGAAGCCCAGTTTTCTTATTTTAAGTAGGCAGTTCTGCATTAATTCTTTTTTCCTTCTATTAGTAAATGATAAGATACAGAGTAATAAAGCATTGGCTTTTTTCCATTATGCATCCTTTACATCACTTCTGGCAGCACTTCTGTCAACTCACAAAGTTTATGGAGCCTTATGGCTAACATATGTTGTTGTTGTTGTTGTTAGGTGCCGTCAAGTCAGAATCCGACTCAAAGCGACCTTCATAGGGTTTTCAATGGCTGACCGTTTCAGGATTGTCTTGCGAGTGGATTGCCAGGTCCTTCTCCCATTTTTTGTGGTGCTGGGAATTGAACTCAGGACCTCAGATACTACAGCGCAGCTCTCTACCAACTGAGCTAAATCCCAGCCCATGGCTAACATATAGTAAAATTCAAATGCGTATTTGGGTTATATTCTCCTATTTTTCCAATACACTCATGAAGTTTCTCTGTTTACATTGAGATCATCCTCTCCCCATACATTCCTCCACATTGACCCTCCTCACCATCCTGTGTTCTCTAATCTTTGTTTCCCTCTGCTAGTCCCCTCCCTCCTTCTTTCTACTCTTATAGTATCCCTTCTTCTTTAAGTTTGTTTATTTTTTAATAAATCAATTTATGTATAGGATTTTTTTCTTCCTTTGAGTATGATTTAGCTCCCACATGTGAAGGAGATCATATGGTATTTCTCTTTTTGAGCTTGTTTCTTCACTAAAGATGATGTTCTCCAATTCCACCCATTTCACTGCAAATGATATTTCATTTTTTATTGCTGAGTAGTATTCCACTGTGTATATGCAGATGATACAACTCTGCTTGCTGAAAGTGAAGAGCATTTGGAACATTTGCTGATGAAGATCCTTCGGCATGGATTGTGATTAAACATCAACAAAACAAAAATCCTTACAACTGGGTCAATAAGCAACTTCACAATAAATGGAGAAAAGATTGAGGTTGTCCATGATTTTGCTTTATTTGGTAATACAATCAGCACCTATGGAAGCAGCAGTCAAGAAATCAAAAGATGCATTGCTTTGGGAAAAGCTGTGGCAAAAGATCTCTTTAAAGTATTGAAAAGTAAAAATGTCACATTGAATATGATAGTGCTCCTGACTCATGCCATGGTATTTTCAGTCACATAATATGGTTGTGAAAGATGGACATCGAACAAGGGAGACAAGAGAAGAATTAATGCTTTTGAATTATGATGCTAGAGATGATTATTGAATATACCATGAGCTGTCAAAAAAAACAATAGATCTGTCCTAGAAGAAGTGCAACCAGATTGCTCATTGGAAGCAAGGATAGTTAGACTGCATCTTGTATATTTTGGACACGTAGTCAAGAAGGACCAATCCCTGGAGAATGACATCATGTTTGTGAGAGAGGCAGGTCAACAAAAAAGAAGGAAAACCCTCCACTAGATGGATTGACACAGTGGCTGCAACAATGGGCATAAATATAAATAAGATGATGTGCTTGGCACAAAATCGGGGAGTGTTTTGTTCCATTGTACATAGAGTCATTATGAGTCAGACCTGATTCTATGGCACCTGACAACAACAGCAACTTCCTTTGGGTATATTTCCAGTAATGGTATAGCTGCATTGTATGGCCATTCTATTTTTAGTTTTCTGAGATATCTCCATATTAATTTCCAAAGTGGTTGAACCAATTTACAGTCCCAACAACAGTGTAAAAGGGTTCCCTTTTCTCCACAACCTCACCAGAATTTGTTATTATCCTGTTGCAATTTCCAGAGCGAATAGGAATCTTTCTACATTAATTCTTGAAAGGGTTTTAGAAGTAAATGAAACCATAAAAAATAACAAGTGTTTTATATTAAATTGATACTATAATCCAAGAGAAATTATTATGCTGCAAGTATCAATCTCAAAACTTTGAGGTAACTTCAATGTGTGTATGCACTAGAATTTTACTTAATGCATTGCACAATTAATTCAGCTTAAATTTGTCATACATATGATATTTTTAGAAGTACTCCAAGAAATACTCTGGGATCTAGACATTACATATTCCATTTCTTTGCTGAGAAATATTTAAGAATATGCAAAAAATTGTTAAAAATTGATTGAAATTCAATATCACTTCATTATACTTTTTTAATAAAATGGAATTCCTTGAAAAGGTAAATTGACTTATAACAGTTACTATTTGGTATGATAACATAATTTCCTTTAAAAATATTTCTTGAAGTGTTTCTAAAAGCTATTTCATGAAAAATGAGTCACTGTGCAAGTGAACTAAATCTTTGTTCTGTGTCTCAAAACTGATAGCTCATAATAAGGAAGGAAATGGAGGTTGTTAGGAAATGTAGTAGTAGACAAGTTTTTACAGAGTTGGTGAAGGATCGAATATGCATCAACTATAAGAGGAGGTACACAATGAAAATTTCAAATATATTAAGTCATGAAATACCAATCTAATATGTTAAAACGAAAACAGAAATGTAGAGGTAGAATAAACTATCATTTAAGGGTACATTAAAGGGTAATTATGAAGACAATTCAAAATATCATAAATATTAATCTACCTTTTACTATACTGTTATTAATTATTCTGATTTGAGAAACATCAAAGTGAAGAATTAGAAATTTCCAAATTTGTTTACTTTAACCTATAAGGTAAAACACTGACTCAAATATGTAATACATTTATAATTGAAAGAAAACAAGTGGTTTTGTTTCTTTGTTTTTTAAGAAGATACTGGTCAACTCTACCAAAAAGACATACCAAGACTAAATCGAGCCAAAATAATCAAAAATTCAATTAGTAAATTACATATATATCACATGTGAAAAATTGCTGAAATGTTAATTAGGTAGAATATATATATACATATATATGTTTCTGTTTTCTTCATATGAATTTCCTGTGATTTGTACACTTCTGCTTTGGATGTTAATTGATTTTGGAACTTAGACATATATTTCTTTTCAGGGAAACTCAAATGGTCTGTATTCTACATAGGAGCTTCTTAAAATATTAAGTGACAAAGTATGTGTTGTCAATTCTTTGATAAATGTGCACAATAACTCAAATTAAAACAAACAAAAAAGTCAGAAGAAATTTAGAAATCCAATGCCAGAGTTCCTTCTTGAGAAACCATTTAAGTATCTTTAATTTTCCTTTGGGATCACTCCAAAACCAAGGTTGATTTGTATTGTGTAATTCTTAAAATTGAGGTTTTATCTATCTGATAATTTCCCAAACAAATATGAAAAGTGGATTAATATTAGTATGGAGAGTGAAAAAAGTAATTTAAGAATTGAATATCTTCCTATAGACACTATAAAATTTCATTTAATAGTTATGCATTATAGAACTTTTAATTGTCAAAGTATATTTATAATACTTTGCCATTATCTAAAAATAATATCTAAAAATTTTAAGGACAATCAGAATTTATAATTTGCTTATTTTCTTCTATGAAGGAAACTAGTTACCTTCATATGTAAGATTCACTTATATGTGCTGTTTGGTTTTCTATATTTTTTATATAAAGGACAAATATAAGAATAATTAAGATATGTTGTCCAGTCAGTGTCAGACTCATGGCAAACCTACTACAATGGGCAAAACAGTATTGTTAATGCTTCTCTGCTATTCATAGGGTTTTCAATGGCTGTTTTATTTAGGGGGAGTGGTTTGCAGGGTCCTTCTCTCAAGCCTAAAGCCCTGGTCCCAGGCAGTCTCCCATCCAAGTAGTAAACAGGCTTGACCTTGCATAGTTTCCAAGATCTGACAGGATTGGAAGCCACATTTGTAGGACTGCAGAATAATCAAAATATAATAATTCAATAAATAATTATATTTTACCTATGAGATATTAAGAACTTTGCCAGATATAAGATATAAATTTCTTCTCCTAGAATCTTTATCCACTGAGGATCTTAGAATCTATTAATCAATGCAACTGAAAATAATAATTGGTGCTTTGATATCTGTATTTCTTCTGTTTTTTCAAATAGCATTATGGGTATTTTTGTAAAAAATGCCCACATATATATTTGAAACATTTGGATCATTTTTGAAAACATAAGTATTAATTCAATTAATAACTATTGAATGTTTGCCAAGTGCCAAACACGACATTAAACATTTAAAATTCACTAAATATTTGTAAGTATTAAATAAGAAAACAATAATAAAAAGAATAATTATTATACTCATTTTACTGTTAAATATCTTGGATAGCAAAGATTTTTTTCTCAAGTTCACAAAAAAATTAATTGGTAGAGCCAAAGAACTCACAAAATTTCCCAAATTTTCTGCTTTTACATATTTCATCATATTGATGTTGAATTTCATTTGATTTTTTACTATCCTGCCTGTATAGGGGGCTGAGGCTTAGCCCAGTGGAAACTCACCCTCAATCTACATTTTACTTTTTATATTGAGACAGGGTCTCACTAAATTGTGCATGCTCCCTCTGGTCTCCAGTGGCTATCCTCCTGCCTCAGCCTCTGAAGTAGCTGAGAGGCAACTTTTTTATCAACTTAAATGTTCATACTTAAAACTAAATGTTCAGTTTAATTGCTTTTACAGGCAGTCCGGTGCTCAGTGTATTTCTGTATTGGAAGGGACAGTCATAAAGGCAACAACGTGTGAGCACCTGGGTCCTGTAAACATCTGGCTTTAAATAATTCACATGTGTACAGGAAAGTATTTGTGCCAAATAAGTAAATGAGATAGAAAAGCAACATTGAAAATCTCCCCAATCTGTTAGAGAAGCTTTATCTTAAAGGTTTATATATTTAAATTTTATCTTGAATGTTCAATTCAAGAATCTTGTTTTGTTTTGTTTTAAGATCATCTTCTATACTGTACTTCTTTCCTCTTAGTTATTGGGGAGGTGGAATTTATATGAAATATTTCTATACTCTGTCATGACATGTCTGTTTCTTCCCATACCCATCATTGTTTGATTAAGTGAACAGATGACTTTTTCTTCTCCATTACATTATAAAACAGCATCAGATGATCCTAGAATAACCTAGTGGGTTTGTGCCATTTTGAACTGCTCTGTGCTCAGCTGCTTATTCCCAATTTTCTCTTTAGCCCTCTCTTTCCACCTTCATGTTTTCTCCATGAAGTCTATCCTTTCTATAAAGGCATTACTTACTTCTTGAAAATGACTCAGGTCTTAATAATTTAAAACCCTTCTTTTTATCTAAAATTGAAACTTTGAAACCAAAAGAAATAAGATTCTCTTGAAAAACAAGATTTTATCATTAATACTTATGGGAAAGAAATGAGAGAAAGAATATTTAGGGCAGAGAAATTAATTCTATATTTTAATATAAGAACAAAAGTACAAGGATGTAGAATATATATAGTCTGAAATATATATATATATTTATCTAATTAGAATGAAAGTTTTAGGTGACACCAGCTTATGTTTCTTCTTCAAATATATACCCCCATTTATTCAAATGATTACTTTTAAGTTTATAAGATAGTCCTTCTCTTTCTTTATGAAAAATTTTATTGTAAACTAAGTTGAATAATAAAAGAATTCTGCCAAGTCATTACTAAAGCAGTTATGTAAAAGTTCCAACCAAAAATATGGAAACAGAAAAGTGAAAATTCATAATTTATTTTTCTGTGGTAAATGTAATATTTATCTTTGCTCCAATGTTCACAAGCAATAATAAAAGATTCACAAATGATATTTTTAAGAAGTCTTCAAAATTATAACACAAATATTAAATTTTCTAACATGCAGTAATGGAAAAAAATTGTTGTGGTTGTGGTTGTTAGGTGCTGTGGAGTTATGTCCAACTCATAGCAACACTCAGAGGGTTTTCAATTGCTGATTATTTAAGGATTGTTTTAGGAGTGGATTGCCAGGTCCTTCTCTGGAGAAAAAATTTAAACACTAGCAACTTACTTTTTAATCATTTGACCCTACTTAGTGGATAAAATTATCAAAGAAATATAAACTCTAACTTCAATAATTTTCTCTATGTAATATGAGGGGTTGAGGTTTCGCTCAATTGATAGAGTGCTGCTCCATACTCTCTGAGTACGCAGGACCAATCCCCAGCACCACAAAAATGGGAGACAGATATGGCAATCCACTTCTGAAGCAATCCAAAACAAGTAGCCATTGAAAACTCTATGAGGGTTGCAATGAGTCAGACATGGTTCCATGGCACCTAACAACCACAATGCCTGCAGCCATACTACTGTGGTGTCTGATCTGGGAACACCAGGTGATTGGGAGAAGGACCCAGCAAGCCACTTGTGGGACAAGCACCTCCCAGTTTGGCCCAGGTGTTCAGATGGGTAGTGCAGCCATGCACACAGATACTAAACACAACTCACTGGGAACTCTCATGTAAGGGGCATGGACTCCTGCAGTCCTCGGAACTCTGTCAAAGAAGGGAGAAAGGAAAAGCCTTGGGAGCTTTTGCCTTGTGGCGACAAACACAGCTCTTTATTTCTCTGCCCTTATCAAAGCAGAGAGAAAACCCAAAGCATACAGCTTTAAGTGCCAACAGCTGTTATACTGCCTCAAGGGAAGATGCTGTCCTGTTGGTGGTCTCAGTGGTAACAAGCAGAGAGTTCTTGCTTCATCGGTGGTCCAAGTGGGAGAGAGAGCTGTTTCCTTACTGATGGTCCAGGTGAGAGAGTGTTCTTTCCTTACCAAAGCTCCGGGTGAGCGAGAGCTTGTTTAGTCAGTGGTCCAGATGAGAGAGAGAGAGAGCTGCTGCAATGCTGGCCCACAGAATGTCCTGAGCCAATCAGCTTTGAGTCCAATTGTCCCATCAGTTTACGGGGATTTGTGAAGGGTTTTGTACAAATCTCCAATCAAGTTACTTTCATTTTCCTAGATTTCTAATTTAAAAACCAGATCTTCAAAAGCCATTTTCCCAGTTTTGCAGTTTTTGCCAGTTTTCTCCTAATTTCTCCCTACATCCACTCCCAAGAAACAATCAGCAATTGAAGACTCTATGAATAGCAGAGAAGCACTAACAATACTGCTTCTCCTCTTGTAGTAGGGTCACTATGAGTCTGACACTGACTTGAGAGCACTTAACAACAAAAACAACAAGAACAACAGTGTAATTTGAGAGTATGGAAAATCATTTACATGTAATTAAAATATATAACCTTGTAAATAGTTTCCTACATGATATCATGCCTTAACTATAATTATTTAAGCTTTTGAATTCATATATGACAGATGTCAATATTGAATTAGATTTAGAAAAACATGCTTTAAAACATTGTACCATTTCATGTGTATGCCCAAAACTTTCCTAAGTATGTAACCAAACTTTCAGTACCTTGGTCTTCAGTTCAACAAACATGGTCTAGATATTGTGCAGTTCACAATTATCTAGAGAAATACTTTTATATTAATTTTCCTATAGCATTGATTCCCTTCCCTCGGCCTCCATGATACATCACATGATTCCATGTGAGCTAAATGTTTTTGGAAGAAATGTTAATTGCTTCTATTAATTATGCTTGGCATAGATGCCGAGGGAAGAAAATAAATTGTGTGGTAGAATTAGTATAAATATTTCTCTAGTAGACTGAGTAACGCAAAGTGTAGATCTTGAATTTTTTACCTTTATAGACCCTCTAATTTTTAGAATGATATGGTAAGTACACAATAATGCTAACAATAGATAACTTTTATCCACATTGCCATAATGATATATTATTTTAGAGTCTTAAAAAACAACTTAGTTTTTACTATTACTTTCTACTTGACATAGAACAAATGAAGATATTTGTTTATTTAGCCCAAAAACATATACCTACAAAGTAGTAGAACAGAAATTTAATTGCTTTTCTCTCATTTAATTGTCAGATTCTCCAGCATGTCAAGCTCCTGTCATGCTGGTCTCTTTGTTTAGCTTGTAGTCTATATCCATCCTAATTCCTATACTTTTAACTCATATTTGTCCTTGAATTTGAATTTGGTCTCTGCTCATCCTAACTCTTCAAAGTTTTGTAATACTTAAGAGTTCCTCTCTCTTTGACATTTGTCCTAGCTATCTTGGACTCCCTTAGAAGACAGACTTTCTGTGTGTTCAAACTTTTATGTGGAGTCTAGAACAATTGAACTCATTGAAATAGAGAGTGGTCCCCAGACACTGTGGGATGGAAGGAACAGAGAGATAATTATCAAAACGCACAAAGCCTTAGTTAGACAAGAGGAATATGTCTTTTGTTGTTTTTATTCTTGTTGGTGCTGGTTTTGGTTTTGGTTTTGGTTTGTTTTGATATGTGTTGCATAAATGTGGTGAATATAATAATGGTGTATAGTCCAACTATGGGGTTCAAGTTGGTCAAACCCAGTGAACCAAAAGGTTACTTGGCTTGATTTGGACATTGCACATTGTTTACAAGAATGATAGTTTTGTATTGCATGAATATATGCAGCTATAATTTGTCCATACATAATTTAGATAAAGAGAGATGAGAATAAAGACTATTGGCTTAGGAATGCAAATATCCAAAGAAAATCCTTGCCCTGGTGGACTGAATCATTGACTGCAACTCCTCTTAAAGATTGCAGTGCACTTATTGTGGACCAGGTTAGATATGAGAAGGGCTGCTTTCCCTTGAGAGGCCAGCAAATGAAGTCTTGGTAATTGCTTGTAGTTGGACCTGAGAAATTTTATGGAGACTGTGTGTGTGTGTGTGTGTGTGTGTGTGTGTGTGTGTGTGTTTCTGGGGGCCCTCATGCATGCTTTACAAGCACTCTACCACTGAGCTGCACCTCAACCCAAATTTTACTTTTTGTTTTGAGACAGAGTTTCAGCAAGTTATGCAGGCTGCCTCTGGCCTTGAACTCAAGATTCTCCTGCCTCCACTTTTTGAGTTACTGGGCTTAACAGAAATCCACCACAGCACCTGAATTCATGTTGCCTTTTAACCTAGAGTTAGACTCCTCAGTTCACACTGTGATACCCTGTTCACTAACTGGGAGAATCATTGTGGAGAAATCAGTCAGCATTATAGATAAACATAATTGGTTCTTGCTTTAGAAGTTTCTCCAAATAATATTCTAGAAGGATGAGTCAACAATAATTACAGATAAAAGAACTGATTACAATGGGAGACAAATATATCAACTAAATCAAATATACTTATGTTCCTCTGTGCAGAAGTCTCTCAACACACTGTAAAATCTAAGACTTTCATTACTTACTACACATTGCCTCCCAAAGATTAGTAAAAAAATGATAACAATAAGAGCTAAAGAGAAGACACCTAGAGGACTCAATTAGGGGTCAGGAAGGCTGCTAAATGATACTACTAAAGTTCTGTATTAAAGTATTTCATGTTTATCATAAAAGAAGACAGAAAATGGCATGCTATATTCTATTATCTAGGCCTTATTCCAAAGATGATACAAAGTTTGAATAGACTTCTATAATGACAAAAATAAACTCTAAATATGTGTTCCTGAGCATGAAAGATAATTTAAGGTTGTTTTCTTTCCATTGATACTAAGCTTATGAGGTCCAGGGAAAATTCATTAAATGCAGGTTTGATGATTGCCCCTTATGCTCAGGCTCTTGGCCATTTTATAGTTCAATGACAATTGAAGAATCAGATTTCCAGACATAATATTCTTACAGAAGGAGAGTAATTGTAAATATTGGTTATGCATATGTGTGTGAAATTATATATCTTGATTCTCATACCTCCATGGGTGCTTGGGACAAGAGAGCTTCTGGCTCCTGCTAGGGGGAGGAAAAAAGAGGCAAGAAGGCTGTGAGCCTTTGAGACAGGCCAATGCAAATTCAAATGAAAAAAAAAAAACTATTTTCAGGGAATATGGGCATGGAAATAGCCTACAATAGCCAATGCAATTTAATCCCACTTTGGAAGACATTGCCACCTGCATCTGCCTGTTACCCAGATGAGCGACTCACAATTTGGGAAGCTGCTTATCTTCCCTGGGGAACTTCTACTGACAGATGTTCCTAAGTTACTGAGAAAAGGCAACCAGAATTGAAATGAGCCTAAGGGATTTTTCAAAGTAAGGTCTCCACAGAAAATCAGGAAAAATATGCAATAATTTTCTTATATTTATAATAATTTAAACAATATGTTTAGATTTATGCTGAGTAACATTAATACAGACATGAATTTATTTAAACCCAGGTTCATGAGACAATTTAAATGGTTTTAAAAGATTAGAATCTATCTGGCATTTGTTTTAATATTTGCTTCATGCTATGCAAGTGGATCTTTGTGAAAAGGTCTGAAAAGCTATGATTCCAACAAATTTAATCCTAGATCAGCATTACAAATAAGTACAAGAGATGAACACTTATATTTCATAGATTCATATACTTACAAGTGCTTAGTCTTTCTTGTAAGACTCTAAATCTTTTTCTTCAGCTTTACAGAAGTGGATATCTGCCTGCCCGTAGCTATTCCCTAAGTTTGTTCTAAAACATCACAAGGAATTTAACTTTGGCCTTTCCCATCTTTGCTTTCTTTCTGCACTCTATATTATGCAAAGTTAGCATGTACAATACACAATATAAAAATATGAAACAAGGTATATATACTAATCAATGGTGTGGAATTTTCTTTGAAGAATTTGCTTCTAAAATGTACAGAGATATTTCAAAAGTATGAGACAGAAATGATATATGGAAAATTGTTTAAAATTACAATATACAATTAAGCCGAGCTTAGAGCTTCAAAACATCCAAGAATGCCCTGAACCTGAGTAAAACCTGTATGACAGATATACCAAAACTGATTTCAAATGAGTGAATTTAAAAATTTTAAATTGAAATCATTGACATTACAAAGGATCACAAAAATTTTCTCTAATTTTT
>VMDO01039278.1:0-12796 GCA_007922755.1 Pedetes capensis
CTTCTTCTTCTTCTTCTTCCTCCTCCTCCTCCTCCTCCTCCTCCTCCTCTTCTTCTTCTTCTTTTTCTGGGTTCTTGTTGAACCCAGGGCTTCGCGCATGGTAGGCAAATGCTCTACTGCTGCACTACACCCCCAGCCCATTTTTTTTTTAATCTTGAGACAGGGTCTCAATAAGTTACCCAGGCCTCCACCCCGCAATCCTCCCGCCTCTGCCTCCCGAGTCCCTGGGATTACAGGCATGCACCACCGGGCCCAGCTTCTCCTTCACTTCTGACAGTGCCTTGACCAGACCCGATAGGCAGTAGGCACTGGCACTCGCTCTGCTTGCATGTTGCCAGAGTGCATGGATGAATGAGTGAATAGATGGGCGGGGGCTCTGGCATTGCCTCCCCAAGTCTGCCGTTCTGCCCCACTCTCCAGTTCTCTTTCAGGACCAGAAATGTGTGTGTCAGATTTTGCGGTTGTTCTCCAAGGAGAAATGGGGCTCTTGTGTTAATCTCAAAACACCTGAGGTGGAACTCTCTCCCCACACCCACTTGGTACTGAAGCGGCGTTCGCGGAGGGGAGGGCACCAGGAGCGGAGGGAGGTGTGCTGCCCAGCGGGGGCTTTGGCCTCCCTGCGCGTGAAGCTCTTTACCATCGGATTTGTGCTCTTCGCTGAGTGACCTTTAGACGCAAAGTCTGGGTGTTCCAGCCCAGAAACGCCACGTGATTCCTCTGAGAGAAGCGTGTTAATAAAGGCTCGGCAGCCGCACGATACCTGGCTTAAAGGGTAAGTGGATTCTTCTGGTGCTCAGCTTTGGATTTTTGCTCCGCAATCCTCCTTAATCTCCGTGGATTTGTCTGACCGCCCAAAGGTCACAGCCATTACCGTTTCCTGATTCCTGACTACAAGAAAAGATCCTCCTCTGAAATGCAGGTGATTCGCACGTCCTGGGCTCCCGTGCCCCCAGGAAGATGCAGGCACGCCCAGCCTCGGAGGGACATGCAGGGTCACAGACACGGCCCACTGATGCTGCTGCCGTGACCCAAGACTCCAGTGGACAGAAGCTAAGGAACCCCCCACCTTCCCAACACACTGACCTGCTGGTACAAAGGGGCCCGATGCCAGGAGCCCCCCGAAGCAGAACCAAATCCCTTGCCTGCCCCGCAGCCTGTTCCTGCTCTGGCCAGAGCTGGGCCCGGTGAGGCCTGACCTGCAGGCTCCAGGTGGTCTATGCAACCCACGAGGCAAATCCCCGCCTTAGCCTCAAGGCAGCTGCAGTGTCATTGCTAGGAAGGCAGGAAAACGTCGTGTGCTGTACGCCTTTCAGAGAGGGGCAGGGTGTGCATGCAGCCTGTGCTAGAGGCTGGAGGCGGGGAAGGCGCAGAGAGCGTCCCACAGACACTGAGAATTTTCCAGTGATGGAAATGAGGTGGGGATGAGAGCCTGGGCATCCTCCCCCCGATGAGGGCACCGTGAGCCTTATCTGCCCGGGACAGAGGTCTCCTGGGGGCTCAGGCAGCGAGAGCCCCAGGACAGGGGAGCCCGCGAAGAGGCCCTGGAGCCCGGAGGACACGACAGGAGGTGGCAGGCCCAGGCTGGGCTTCTCTGGAGTGTCCCGGCAGGCAGCGGGAGGCAAATCTCAGGGAAGGCCCACGGGGCGAGCTCACGGGACACGCTGAGCCTCCCCTCCTGTCTGCCAGGGCGACACCTCACAGCATCCATGGGCAAATGCACGTGGTGATTCTGTGGCAGGCATGGGGCACAGAGCAGCCAGATGTGGCCAGGTAGAAGAACCGCACCCCTGCAGAGCGGTAGCAGGTCACCGAGGGAGCCCCGGGCCAGGGCTTCAGACAGAATGGGAAACCTGTGGAAGTGTGAGCCCAGCGTGCTGCGGGACATCTGGTCCTTTTTCTCTTTTTGAGGAGGCGGAAATTTGCACTTTGGTACTTGGAAGCCACCAAAGGTTAACATGGGGTCACCACAACTCTCGGTGTTGGGGGCAGCAGCGACCCTAGCCTAAGGGTGGACCGTGGAGGGGAACTCCAGGGAACCAGCCCAGGGACCAGTGGGGAGCGAGTGGGAGACGGCCTGGGAGGGCAGCGCTGGGTCCTGCTGCCCGTCCACAGCCACTGCGGGAGCCTCGTCCACTCGTCCACACCGCAGTGCAGCAAGGCCAAGGTCACTGGGGCCCAGTGTGATGAGCCGGTCACGGCCCTGTCCCAGAGCGCCTGCGGCCCCAGCCCAGAAGCCCCGGGCTGCCTTCCACGGATGCCAGGCGGGAAGCGCTGGGCTGGGCCACAGACTTGGGAGCAGGTCATTCTGCATCATTTTCCTGTGCCTTGGCCAAGACCCTCCGGGGACAAAGGACAGTCAGCCACGCAGGGGTGACTCTGAGACCCAGGGTATAGTAGAGAGTGTGACAATGAAACACGGCTGTCAGGTTCTCAGACCAGCTTAGGCCAAGAGATGCCCATCCCACGTCCAGTCGAGGCAGCTGAACATCTCTCCTAGCCCGCCTTGCAGGGCTGAAACCAACCAAGGAAGCCCCTGGCGATGCCAAGCCCCTCCTTCAGGTGGGTGAGGGCAGCATGCCCCAAGGGGCCACCAGCCCATGGCGGTTCCTGATGCAGGTATCAGACATGAGCAGGCAGATGCACACAGGACAAAACCACAAACACGATTTGCTTTAAAGCCTGGCTCTCCTTGGCGAGCAAAAAGGATTCTGTTTAACTGAACTTCATAAACCAAGCCAGAACTGACTGCATCAGACCCTGAATGGATTTCTGTATCTAGAATTTAAATAATTTTACTGATTCCGGGAGCTAAGCTCCTTTTCCCTTGAAGTTATTTACCGTATAGGCGGAGGGCTCTGGCAGACGGAACATTCTGTTTGATTATGCTTGCGTGGCCTGCATATGTACACAGTGTCAGTGGTGCACAGCTGCCCTTTTCAATGGTGCCCTTGGCCTCAGCTGGGCCCGGCGGATGCACACTGCAGCCGGCCACATCCCGCAGGTCCACGGTTAAGGTGCGCTGGCTCCTATCCAAAGGTTAACGTTTGGGGGATGGCCGTCGGCATAAGCCTTTTCCCACAGGGGAACCGCATCTAGAATTCTAAGTGGTTCTATTATTCCAAAAATGCTCCCTTTAAGGCTCAGAAGGAAAAGGAGAAGAAAAATCACCAGGAGATGCAGGGCCTGACAGCAGCAAGCACAACGCTGGCCTGCTGGGGTCGTCCCACCCCTGCCCCTGTCCCTCACACCTGTCCCCACATGGACCCACATTACTGCTGCTCATGCCGTTAGAAGCCTTGGGAACAGAGCAGGAAGGGCTGCAGAGGGTGGCCCGGGAACCACGGAGGATGAGGCCAGTGCCACCCAGGATGGCTCAATGCCCACCAAAGGGACAGCCCCTGCCTCAGTTTACTCTCCCGGTTCTCCCCCCTTACTCCATCCACCCTGGGCTGGTGTTTGGGGTATATAGGGAGGAAGCTGGAAGAGGAGGGTGGGGGACCCACTCAGGGCTGGATGGCTTGGGTTAAACCTCTGCTTTCTGTCCTGGACAAGGTTCCTAGGCGCCGAGCCTCAGTTTGCTCATCTGTCCATGCGGACCTCGCACCCAGCTTGGACGGAAGCTAAAGGATGGAGTGAGCTACACGTGGCAAGGGCTTAGAACGGCGCCTGGTGGCAGGTCCAGGATCAGCGTGGCCCCTGGTCCCTTGTGGGCTCATGGCCTCTCACCAGATCATCGGCTGGGGACACAGAGTGACTCCTCAGAGTCAGGAGACGTGGGGCCCAGCTCCAGCTGCAGCAGGAGCATTTGAAGACCCTCCTGCCGCGCAGCCGCCCCACAGACTGCACAAGACGGATGGAGAGACAGCCACTGCCCCACCTGACACTCAGCACACCCCGGCCTTCCTGTGGCTGGCTGTGCTCCCGAAGGGCATGGAAAGAAACAGGACCCCAGCAAAGCCAACAGAAATGACACTGGAAAAGTCAACCGGCCACCTGCCACCGAGAGGGGCCAAGGCGGGGCTACGAAACCCCGCAGCAAGCCTCTGAATACAGCGAGACCCCTGTGGTCTCCACTATCGTGGCCAAGTGTGGACAGACCCGTCAGCACTCCACCCCAGTGCTTACACCCTGTACAGCACCATGTTGTAGCCCCCTTCTGACCTGTGGAGCACAGCAAAGGTAAGCGCTAAACATGCTGAGCTCTCCCATGTCGGGAAACCCACCTACTGGACTCACTCGCTGTGGCTTCCAGGAAGCCAGTGGCCACGGTGGTAGCCCTGGCAAGCAGGGAACTGAGGGTCCTCAGAAGCTGAGGTCGGCCTCTGGCCAGGGGGACTCCAGTCCCGAGTCCACCCTCACGGTGCATCCCTAAGGGAACCGAGTGAATGCTGCCCCTCCCTGGTCACCCTCACTGCCGCACATCCTGCATGGGAGCTGGACCTGAGCCAGCTCCAGACCCACACGGCCCATGGAGAGGGTGGGTTACTGAGATTCTGGAGAGCCGACCTCCAGGTTCTCAACCTCTGAAGCCGGGGTCCCGGAAGCTCCACACCTGCTGACATGGGGGTCCACGGAGGGGCCTTGATGAGTCCACGTGGAACCAGTCACTGTCCTGGCGGAGCCTGCGGGTGAGAGGCGAGGGGGACCAGCAGCAAACACAGAGTCAGGCCTTGGGTGCCCAGCAGGGTGCCATGGGACAGGAGGGGGGCACAGGGGCTTTGAGCCTGGTAACCAGGTGAGGGCAGGCCCGTCCCATCAGAGGGTCATTCCATCCCCTGTCCGTGTCCCTCACACCTGTCCCCACACAGACTCATGTTACTGCTGCTCATACTGCTGGGAACAGAGCAGGGAGGGCTGCAGATGGTGGCCCGGGAACCACGGAGGATGAGGCCAGTGCCACCCAGGATGGCTACAATGCCACCAAATGGCCAAGCGTCCACCCCCCGGCACAGACCAGGGCACAGGGAAGAGTGGGCTGTGCTCCCTCCTCTGGGACAGCCCTGTGTCCTCAGACGCTGGGGCTCAGGGATCCCCGGCAGGCCCCCGGGCGCAGCCTGGCGGCTTCTCTCTCTTCCTGGAATCCAGTGCCTCCCACTGGGATGGCCACGTTCCTGAGTCGGGACGCTGGAGACGCAGTCAGAGGGAGGCCGGCCACCAAGGTCAGGATCGGGACGTCAGCACTGGGTCCGACACTTCTGAGCTGAAGCCACTCCAGACCCTGCCTGCCCAGCGCCCCCTCTTTCTTTTTCTGAGATAAGGTCTTGCTGTTGGGCCCCTGCAGTCTCGAACTTGTGGCCTCAGGCAGTCCTCCCCTCAGCCTCCCTACAGGGAGTGCCACGGTGCCCCTCTGCCCACCACGTGGGGACTGGGTCCCCACACAGGCATCCAGCCCACCGTGAGGAGCCTGCCCTTGAGGACGCCGCCAAGGCCCTCAGGCGCTCGTTTGTTCTGGTTACAACACGTGGAGCTAGGACGGGGGACTTCTAGATCTTGCTAGTGACGGTGGCCGTGCCGTGTGAGGAGCTGCCACTCCCTGGCACAGAGCGAGGTGCGCCAGGCACGGCAGGGAGTAGCTTTCCACGCGAGGCCCCTCTGGGTGTCTGGGGCTGTGTCTCGGTCTCAGCTGCCCTCACAAGGTTGCAATGCTCCTCCTGAGAAAGGGCCCTGCCCTGGCACAGCGACACCCATGCACAGCCCCCTCTTCTCCAGCCTGGATCTTCCCGGGCTGCCACGAGCTGTGGCTCTGTCTCACCAGACCCCTGCGGGCCACTTGCGGCTCCCAGCCAGCCAGACCCTGGGACAGCACCCTGGCTCCCCGCCCCGCCTGAGCCCTCCCTGCTTTGTGCCCCTTGCTGAGCCTGCACGAGACATCAGCGCCAGGGTGGACCTACCGGCTGTGTGTGGCTAACCAGAGCGTCCACGGGACCCTCAGCCCGTCACAGCCCTACCACACTGCCCCCTCTGGCAAGGGCTCCCCCTTGCAGGAAGAGGGACGGGGCTCAAGGGGAGAGGGGTCAGGGGAGGGAACCAGGGGAAGGGGCCTCCTCCTGATCCTCAGAAGAGCAGGCACTGGCGGGCTAGGTACGGCTCACTATGGGGCCTCAGTGCTCCTCCAGGAAGCGCACAGAAATGTATTGAGTCCCCCCAAATAAGTATAGTGAAAATCAACCAGGTGGGAGTCCCCAAAGTGGAATGTGAACAGCAATAAACAATCTTCATTGAGCAGGTGGGCAAGGACAGACCAGAGCCCCCTTTGGGAGGCGGGACTTTGCCTGTAGATCGGAGGCAGGAGGAGCCCTGCAGACACTGCCCTACTTAGCGAATCTGTTTTGCAGAGATGTGAGTTAGCAATTCTGAAAGCGCTCTGGGCGTTTCAGAGTTGAGCAAACAAACAGATTATGGGTAATCAGGACGAGCTACATAATTTGTGGGGCCCAGTGCAAAGTGAGAATGCAGAGCCCTCCCTCAAGACTCATCAAAGTGTCAGAAGAGGCCAGAGCACTGAGGACGCCCTTCTGCCCGAGGCCCCTATGGCCGGCGAGTCTCCTGCTGCAGACTGCAGAGTTGTGAATGAGGGGCGTGGGTGGCTGGGTGGGCTCTGTGTTGGGCGTGAACGGCACACAGGTGCGTGGACAGCTGGACGTGGGGAGTGGAGCGAAGCACACGTTTGTCTCACCGCAGGTGTCTCACTCTAAAGGGCCTGAAACGGGCATGCCAGGAGCCCCAAGCACACCCGGAGCCCAGACCGTGGTGTCTAACACCCTTCTTCAGCCAGAGGCATTGCAGTTCCCTGGCAGAGCCAAGGCAGGAAAGATGTCGTTGACCTTGAACACCTTGTGTCCCTCAAGTAAGGAAAGGCTCCAAAGGAGGCCATGCCTAAGGGACACAGAGCCAAAGATGTGGAGGAACAGGACCCAAGACCACTGCACAAAAGATGTAATGACTTCAGCAACAGAATTTAATCTAATATAATCCCAGAGGCCTGGGAGGCGGAGGCAGGAGGATCGCAAGTTCAAGACCAGAGGCAGTCTATGTAACTTAGTGAGACCCTGTTTCAAAAAGTAAAAAAACATGGGCTGGGGGTGCAGCTCAGTGGTCCAGCACTTGCACAGCATGCAGGCATGAGGCCCTAAATTCAACCCCCAGTACCACAAAAAAAAAAAAATTAACCTAATGAAGCCAAGTGCCCAAAACTATGTAGACAGATGGATGGAAAGACAGAAAGACATTGTTGCAGAGTCAGGTCTGACTCACAGAGACCCTATGTAAAACAGAATGAAATACTCTGTGACTCTGTGCCAGGCACATACATGATCTTTGTTACATTTAAGCCCGTTGTTCTAGGCACTGTGTCAATCCATCTGGTGGAGGGTTTTCCTTTTTTTGGTTGACCTTCCACTCTCCCAAACATGATGTCCTTCTCCAGGGATTGGTCCCTCCTGACTACATGTCCAAAATACATAAGATGCAGTCTAGCCATCCTTGCTTCCAAGGAGCACGCTGGTTGCACTTCTTCTAGAACAGATCTGTTGGTTCTTTTGGCAGTCCATGGTATATTCAATATTTGTCTCCAGCACCATAATTCAAAAGCATCAATTCTTCTGTCTCCCTTATACAACATCCAAATTTCACAATCACGTACTAGTGAAAATACCATGGCATGAGTCAGATGCACTTTCATCTTCAATGTGACATCTTTATTTTTGATCCCTTTAAAGAGCTCTTTTGCAACAGCTTTTCCCAATGCAATGCATTTTTTTTATTTCTTGGCTGCTGCTTTTGTGGATGTTGATTGTAGAACCAAGTAAAGCAAAATCCTGGACAACCTGAATTTTTTCTCCATTTATCAAGCTGCATACTGACCCAATTGTAAGGATTTTTGTTTTGTTGATGTTGAGGTGAAATCCATACTGAAGGCTGTGTTCTTTGACCTTCATCAGTAAATGTTTCAAATCCTCTTCACCTTCAGCAAGCAAAGTAGTTGTCATCTGCATAATGCGGGTTATTACTGAGTCTTCCTCCAACCCTGATCCTACGTTCTTCTTGTAAAGTCCAGCTACTCAGATTCTTTGCTTAGCATAGAGATTGAAAAGGTATGGTGAAAGGATACAGCCCTGTCACACACCTCTCCTGACCTTAAACCAAGCAGTGTTTCCTGATTCTGTTCAAATGACTACCTCCTGGTCTGTGTACATACTCCTCATAAGTACAATTAAGTGCTCTGGTATTTCCCATTCTTCATAGTGTTATCCATAATTTGTTCTGATCCAGAAGTTAAATGCCTTTGTATAGTCAATAAAACATAGCTAGACATATCTCTGGTATTCTGTTTTCGGATAATAACCATATGACAACAGCAATGATGCCCCTTGTCCAATGCCATCTTCTGAATCCAGCTTGATTTTCTGGCAATTCCTGTTTTTATGCTGCTGCAGTTGCTTTTGAGTGATCTTTAGCAAAATTTTATTTGCACGGGATATTAATGATATTGTTGGATAATTTCTGCATTTGGTTGTATCCCTTTTCTTTGAAGTAGGCACCAATATGGATTTCTTCCAGTTGGTTGGTCAGGTAGTTGTTTTCCAAATCTCTTGGTGTAAACAAGTAAGCACCTCCAGTGCTGCAGCTGTTGAAACATCTCAATTGGTGTTCCATCAATTCCTACGGCCTGTGTTTCACCAATTCCTTCAAGACAGCTTCTACCTCTTCCTTCAGTGTCACTGGTTCCTGATCATATGCAATCTCTTGAAATGGTTGGCCATCTACCAATTCTTTTTGGTATCAATGACTATTTACTCCTTCCATCTTCTTTTCACGTCTCCTACATCATTTAATATTTCCCCTACAGAATCCTTCACTATTCCCACTTGAGGCTTGGCCTGTGTCTGTCAGGTTGCTACGGAGTGGGTGGCAAGAAACCACAGGGGGCACAAGGACTGCACCTCTCTCCTCTGAGCATGCACTCTGTGGCCGGGGGGATCTCATTCGCAGAGCAGGAACTCAAAGATAAAATTAGGGAGGTTTCAAGACAGCGGCATCACAGCCTTAAACTAGGAAGTGGCCACCCTGCTCCTGCCACAGCAGGCTCACCAGGGCAGCTGGGCCACGTCTGGAGGGCCTTGTCCCGGTGGCATCAGGAGCTCCTGATTCACCACCCTGGGTGGGTAGGAGCTGGCCCAGGCTGGCGACTTCTGTCCCACCCGGTAAGCGGGGCTCTCCGCAGCTCCTCGGATGCCAGCGACATTCTGGAAATCAAGGACTCGACTCCCTGGGAGTCCCCTTCCCAAGAGCCTAGCAGCACAGCGCCTACCCCACTGGCCCCAAGGTGTGGCCCTACGTACAGGGCCAGGTTCATTCTTCTGTCTGTGGGTCTGAAAAAGACACAGCTGCCTTTGAAGAGCCTCTTCTGCAGGCCCAGGGCCGCAGCACCCCGGGCGCTCCCTCGTGGCGGCGCTTCCATTGCTTCTCCTTGACTGGCATTTCTGTTACCTACACGGATGCCAACCTGAAAGGAAGCAAGACAACAATCGTGCCCCACGCCCTGCGCACCCAGGGGAAAGTTCACCTGGTGCTGCTCACCTGACTCTAGCCTACAGGGGAAGCCTGTGATAGCCCCGAGCCCGCATGGCCTGAACCCCTGACTGCCCGGTGGCCTGCCAGGCCTGGTGTGAGTGGACACCATTGTGCTCGTGGAGGAGGGGCCTAGACCCAGCTGGGGAGGCGTGAACAGGGGCACCTGGCACGCCCCAAGCCTCAGCCTCCCTTGCCTTCCTCACCGTCCTCCCAGGTGCGCTGTCCTTGAGACACTGACATCTCCTACCATACACAGTTACTTTGGTTCCTCCCCAGAACCCCACAGGCCAGCCCCTCCACCTTGTTTGAACTTGTTGGGACAAAGCAACCTCTCAACTGTGGACAACAGCTGTTGAATGCAGTCAGGTGACCGTGCCCCAGGTCCTGGGGGAGGGGAGGGGTGCTCCCTGTTTCTCCTCCACCGTTTGGGAAGCCGGGCTCTGGCTCCGCTCCTGCCCCAACAGCCAGGACTGAAACACTGTGGCTCCTCCTGTGGGGCCCTCCCTAAGTGCTCCGGTCTGAGGGGAGCCACCCTCCCTGTGGGCCGCCCCTTCAGATGACTCAGGCACCCTCCAAATGGTAAAGAGCACGTGTCGATGTCTTCGCCATGCCGAGGTCCCTCTGCAGAGGGCCGGGTGGGCAGCTAAGAGGCAGCACAAGCCTGAGCCCAGCCCCAGCGTCAGATGGCGCCCTCGCTCCCCTCCGCTGCCTCCCAGTGGCATGACCGCCGCTCCTGCCCTGGTGGGGTTGTGGGCACTGATTGGACTCCCATAGGAGCCAGCCCACAACAGGGCTGTCACATGGCCACCACCAAACTGCCCGCTCTGCTTCTGTCGTGTGTCTCAGGCATGCCTCAGGCTAGCTCAGCTCCCTGCATGCCTCTGGGCAGCAGGCCTCCACTGGGCCCTCCCAGCCTGTGGGGCTTTCTGGCTGGGCCTGGGGGGCAGAGCCCGGGCTATTGTCAAGCTGGAACTGGAAGGCATCGGCACAAAACTCAGAGCTCAGAGATGCCTTGGCCTCGTCCAATGACTTCTCCTCGCCTGCCACAAACAGCCAAGCTTGTTAACTGTCAGAAGCTGTTTCACCCCCCGTGTGTTCCAGAGAATATAATCTGTTATTTGTTCAAACACAGGTTTCTTGAGGTAACCATCAAGCCCTCAGTACTAAGTCACATTGAATGCTCTGGAGGCTGGCCTGGCTTTTCTCAAGATAATAACAGGGCTATGTTCTAGCCTGGAACCTGCAATCTCATCCATTTTCCTCCTGTAGAACTGGCTGTCAATGAGGGCAATGGCCTGGTGGACCAGCCACATCCACACGGCATTCGGTTTGTGCCCATGGAATCAGAAGTCCAAATGGGTGTCTGGAGAGCCCCGGCCCCCAGCTCCAGCACCCACCACCTCCACTGCCCTCCCTGACACCAGCCCCTGGCTAGGACAAGAATAGCTGCCCCTGCCCCACAGCACTGGCCAGGTGGGGACCAGCTCCAGGACCACGCAAAGGTCAGAGAGGCAGAGGACCCCCTGAGCCCCAAACAGACCAAGGTAGGGCTTGCGCTGGGCACGGGCCCAAGGTCTTCAGAACGCACGTGCACGCAAGAGATCCCAAAGCCCAAGTGAGCACGAAGCAGGATCCCCAGGCCTCCTCCCCAAGACAGCTGGGCATCAATCCCACGCCAGTGGGCCTGGGGCGGCTGCCCTTGCTGGCCTCACACCTGTGCACGCACCACGCACTGCCCTCCCTGCCTTGTGCCTCTTCTTGCCACTGCCCAAGGCTGCAGGGACAGGCTGTGAGAGGCCCATTCCTACTCCCTTTGTGTCCTGACTGTGGCCTGGGGACCTTATGAAGGGACTGAGTGCCTTGATCTGCACTTCCCAGTCACGCAGAGTTACCAGCTAAGCTACTGGCAAAGGCCGCAGTGACAGAGGACAGCAAGGTTTGGCTATTTCATCTATCTTTTCTAAAACATTTTGGGCATTCCACATTGGATTTATACTGCAAACCAAGAAGTCATAAAATTAAAATGAAGCAGTCTTATTTGAGTGCAGAATAGATATAAAAATGGGACAAACGCAGGTCAGCTAGAGGCAGAACCCACCTCTGCCAAAGTTGGGGCCTCAGGCTTTTGCCACCGAAGGAACCCCTATTTAGACAGGAGGAGCATGGCTTGAGCTGAGTGCTGTGGTCAGAAACCTAGGCAAAACAGGGTGTCAGAAACTTTCCAAGTCCATGTCCAGGTCAAGGAGCAAACTGAGCACTCTTACATTTCTCAAGTACACAAAGTATCCTTAGATTCAGGAAAGCGGTTCACTCTGCAGGCTGTGTCCCCCACATGATGTCTGTATGGCAGCTTATCTTGTCCAGAAAGTCACTAAAACTCAGGAAAGGCTTCCTGCTCTCCTTTGGGCCACTTCGTGGCCGTTCTCATTTCACATTATTAATATTGTAACCCCTCGAGTGTCCGTCAGCTTGTCCTGCTGTGGGCACTTGAGTGTTGCTGTGACGCTGAAAGCTATGTCACAGGTATCTCAGACACCAGCAAGGCCACCCATGATGACAAGTTTCAGCTGAGCTTCCAGACTAAGAAAGACTAGGGAGAAGGACTGGGGCAACCCACTGCCGAAACAATTAGTCATCGAAACCCCTATGAATAGCAGAGAAGTACGGTCAGATATAGTGCCGGAAAATGAGACCCCAGGCTAGAAGGCATTCAAGAAACGACTGGGCAAGAGTTGGCTTCTGGAAGTAGAATCGACCTTAATGATGGGAATGGAGTAAAGCCCCAGGGACCTCTTTCGTTGATCTTGCACCACTCAAAATGAGAAGAAACACAGTGACTGGGACAGGGGGCTCAAACATGCAAAGATCGTGTGCACGGCAGAGTCAGGGAGTGTTTCCTTCTGCTGGACATGGGATCGCCCAGTCGAATCCGACTCGAGGGCACCTAACAACCAATTGTTGTTGTTGTTAGATGCCGTCGAGTCGGTATCCGACTCATAGCGACCCTCTGTACAACAGGGGAAGCACTATTGTCAGTGCTTCTCTGCTGTTCATAGGGTTTTCAATGGCAGATTGATTTTTGGGAGGGGGTTGCCAGGTCCTTCTCCCAAGCCTACAGCTTCTGGTGTTTCCAGGCGGTCTCCCATCCAGGTACTAACCAGGCCCGACCCTGCTTAGCTTCCGAGATCTGACGGGATCGGATGCCACAGGGCTACAGCTGCAG
>VMDO01039279.1:0-12796 GCA_007922755.1 Pedetes capensis
TTAGTACCTGGATGGGAGACCGCCTGGGAACACCAGAAGCTGTAGGCTTGGGAGAAGGACCTGGCAACCCCCTCCCAAAAATCAGTCTGCCATTGAAAACCCTATGAACAGCAGAGAAGCACTGACAATAGTGTTTCCCCTGTTGTACAGAGGGTTGCTATGAGTCGGATACCAACTCGACGGCACCTAACAACAACAAGGGATTGGGTTATATTATAAAATATATACATTAGTCAGTCCCCAGTGTTCACGCACGTGCACACACACACACGCATGCACACACACATACACACACATGATGGTTAATTTTGATTATGAACTCAACTGGATTTAAAAGCCTAGAAGATTAATAAAGCACACTTCTGGCTGTGTCTGTGAGGCATTTCCAGGAATAATTAGACCATGAAGGCTCTGACCTAATCAATGTATTAATCCCTCGATGGATTCATAAATATTGGAACTATTGGGGGGTGGTGAAATATAGGGGTAGAGAATACTTAGAAAGAAGTAGGTCATTGGAGGTGTATTCTTTGGGGCAATATCTTGCCCTGGCCCCTTCCTGTAGCTCCTTTCTCTGTTTCCTGTCTCCCAAGAAGTAAATAATAACCTCACCACACAGTCCTGTCACAATAATGTTCTGCCCAAGCACATGGGACCAAACAAACATGGACTGAACCCTCTGAATCCGTGAGCCAAAATAAATAATAACAAATAATTTCTCCATTTAGGTTGTTTTCCAGTATTTTGGTCATAGTAACACAAAATTAAATACTACTAGTACTACTACTACTACTACTACACCACACACGCACACACACACACACACACACACACACACACACACACAAAATGGACCATATAAAAACTGCTTTCTTTAGACCATGGTCAAAAATGCTTGAAATCTACCAGTTTAGTCTAATTGTCTACTGTGACTAAGTGCTGCTTCACTGTGTTAGGCCATACAGAGTAGGAATCAGACAAGCATTATTCCTCCATTCTTCTGTTTTGGCCTTATGTTACAACTCAGATGCAAGATGGTCAGTAATAAGCGTCATAAATGACCCATAAATTAAATTTGCAAATAACAAATGATAATTCAGCCTTTACAATACTGAAATGCCATTTATAATGTTTATTAAGTGCATTTATACCAAGTAACATGCTAAGTATTTTATAGATATTACCTCATTCAAATTCTTGTAGCATCTCTGTGAATTAAAGAAGACCCCAATGTTAACCCCCATCCTATACAGGAAAAAAATGAAGACTTAGAGACATTAGGCAACTTGGCTTGATTCTCAAAGCTAGTTAAGTGGTGTGGGGTGCGTACCTCCCGGTCTGGCCTGGAGGTTCGGACAGGCGGTGCCGCCGCACACACAGATATTAAACACAATTCACTCGGGACCCTGGGGTGAGGGGCACAGACTATTGCGGCCCACGGGACCCCAGAGGAGATGGGAGAAAGGAAAAGCCTCAGGCACTTTTGCCTTCCAGGGGCAAACACCTGTGTTGGTCATCTGGGTGGTCACGAGGAGACAGCTGTTGCTTCGTCAGTGATCAGACAGAGAGCAGGTTCTTTCCTTATTGATGATTGCAATGGGAGAGCATTCTTTCCTCACCGAAGGTCCAGGGAAGAGCAGGAAAGCTGTTTCCTCATCAGTGGTCTGGGCAAGAACAGGTGAGAATGTCTTGCTTAGCCCATGGTGTGGGCAAAAGGTGAAGAGGCCAAAAAAGGATCGAGCTGCCACAGCACAGCTCTTTATATATCTCGCCCATGGAATGGCCTGAGCCAATCAGCTTTCAGTTCAATTGTCCAATCAGGAAGGGTTTTGTACAAACGTGCAACCAAGTTACTTTCATTTTCCCTAGATTTCTAATTTACAAAACCAGATATTCAAAGGCCATTTTCCCAGCTTGGGAGTTTTTACCAATTTCCTCCCAATTTTTCCCTACAAGTGGCATAGCCAAGATACAACTAAAGGTTCATTTGATTCCAACATTCATATTCATACATTACAAACTCTATCACCTCTATAATCAGACAATTGTCCCTCCTCTAGTGTTCTAATATTATTTCTACTTCTATTACATCTAATGATGCCAACAAAATAGTCACAGTAGACTCTTCTTATTACCAGTGGGGTACATTCAAGTTCTTGGGCCATAGAAAGTTCTCAAAAAACATCACCTAACCACTTGTTAGTTGCTAAGTCAATTGACCTATCATGAAAATAGAACTTATCTTGTCATAAACTAACAATTCAACAACAAAAACAAAAAGGAGGGGCAGGATCTTTATGTGGTATGTCCTTGGTTGCCTCATGGACTTGACCATCTTGTTCTTTATGTCTTTAGGTCCATAAACACAGCAGATATACATTAATATTTTTCTCAAAGGCATTCAATCAATTTCTGTATAAATTTTCTATTGCTTCCAGGGAAGTCAATATAAATATACATGGCACTTAAACAATCAAATGTTAATATTTTTAGTTCAATAAATCTTCTTAGGAATAATTTGCAGCAAGGGAGAATCTATTAACATCCATATGCCTATCTGTATGTCAGCCAGGGGCATACGTGGTACCCCAAGAAACACTATGTGAGTGTTAACCAGGGCACAGCCTGGTGTGAATACTGCTAAGTGCGGCATCTGTGTCCAAGGTGAGACAATCAGTCCCAGATATGAGTAACATGAAGGAGCACTCTATTTTTCAAAATACCCCCAGATTATCATAATTTTAAATTATTAAATATTAGACACTTACAACGGAATCCTGTTATATGTATGCAATTATGAAGTAGAATCATAAAACCTGTAAATCCACTGTCCAACAACAGATGTAGGAAGGTTGACTTTAGCCTCCATATTCATGTCAAATATGTTACTTGGTTTTGGTTTTAGCCTGGGTCTTTGGAAGGCTGAATAGCTGTTGTTAACAGTCACATCATTTTGGCTACCCTAAACTTGTGTGTGGCCAAAATGCATTTTGAATTATTAATATCAAAATACTTAGTTTCACATGTAGGTAACCATTATAGTTGATACTTGCACTGAAATTGCACTAATGTTTTCTACATGTTAAAATTTTCAATCACTTGCAGCATAAATGTACATTTATTATTGCAAAAATGAAATGCTTTACTAATAAATGATGATTGGAGAAACTGTTAAATTTATGTACAAGCACAATGATTACCCACATCAAACAATTAAATAAACAGGGAAACAGACCAAAAATTGGTATGGATATCAAAGAATAATGTGATTACTAGATAACTATATGAGAAATACATACATTTGAGTTAATAAACATTTATAAAATAAATAATAATACCAGGCCAAATAATCAAGATTTGATTACATAACAATTCTAATATTTTTAATTGTTTGGTGTACTTCTAACATACAACAAAATCTTTTTAAGTGCCACATTTAACTTTCATGTACATAATTCTACTTAAGCTATAATTAAGCCTTTTAAGAGAATGTTGTATTTGAGAATTTTTCATATTTTGTGAGGATCAATTAGAAGTGGAGTATCAGTGGACTATCAAAAGGAGGAAAAACTCCAAAATCAGTTATAACCACTTGTGTTAGTCAGTTTCCATAACTATAAAAAATGACTGAGATAATCAACTAATAAGCAGAAAAGATTTATTCTGGTTCACAGTTTGAGAGATTTCAGTCCATTATTGATTGGCTCCATTGCGTTTCAGGCCTGTGGCAAGGCAGCATATTGTGGCACAAGTGCATGATAAAACAAAACCCCCCACCTCATGGCCAGAAAGCAAAAGAGAGAAACGAAGGCATTCAAGTCCCACAATCCCCTTTGGCAACACACCCCAATGACCTAAAGAGTTCACACTAAGACCCACTTCCTAAAGGCTCTACCACCTCCAAAAAGTGCCACCATAGAGATCAGGCCTTTAACACATGGACCTTTGGGGGACATTTAAGATCCAAACTAGAGGACATAGAAGAAAATTCATCTTTAAGCTTATACATAATAGAAAATACAAAGAGTATAATAGAAAAGAAAATATTAAAGAAAATTGAAAGACCCTAAAAATAACTTGTTTCTGTATTGCTCTGAGTCAACCATGAGCATCTACTCAGTTTCACAAATGTGTAATTCAGTGCCGACAGAAGCAATCCAACAGTAACAGTGTTTAAAAACAATCATAGCTCCTAGCTAGATGTGCTGGTACACACCTATTATCTAAGTGACTCAGGAAGTTGAGGCAGGAAGATCACAGGTTCAAAGCCAGAGGCAGCCTGCACAACTTAGCAAGACCTTGTCTCAAAATAAATATTTTAAAAGGTACTGGGGATGTAGCTCAGTGGTAAAGCATTTGCCTAGTGCAAGGACCTAGGGTCAATCCCTAGTACTACAAAATAAATTTCCTTATTAACATTAACCTTAAAAAATGAACAATACAATGTTTAATAATAGAAGTAGAGCAATAATTAATTTTTAAAATGAAGTTTCAGGTTTCTTGCATCTCAGAAGTTCATTCTATAATGATAATATTTGGTTTAAGGATCAGTATTATACTAGACTTTTCAGTATTTAGCATTTGTCAGTTCTTTGTTGTTGTTAGGTGCCATTGAGTTGGGTCCAACTCATAATAACCTTATGTACAACAGAATAAAACATACTCAAAACTGTGTCATGTCCAGCACTATGTCAGTGCTTCTCTGCTATTCATAGGATTTTCAAAGGGAGTATTGTTTTGAGATTGTTCTCGAGAGTGTGCTTCCAGGTCCTTCTTAGTGCTAGGATTCTGACTCAGGGCTTCAGAGAGTGCGGAGCAGCACCCTACCAACTGAGCTAAACCGCAGCCCATCAATTGTTTAGTGTTATTTATTGTTTCACTACATATGTTGCATAGCTTTGCTCATAAGTGAACTTTCTCCAGGTGATATTATAATGTAGATAATCTAGATTTGCTTTTTTCACTCAACATTATGGTTTGTTTTCTTTACTATATCATACTGTATTTTATATAAGTATGCCTCAATTTATCTACTTTCTGTCAGTAGATATTGAGGATGTGCATCACTTTGGGGTTCTTTTCCTTTTAAACTATTATTAACAAAGCTATTCTGAATATTCATGTACTTTTCTCTTTATGAACAAGTATAAGAATTTCTAAGGTGTATTCCTGGGAAATGAACATAGACACAAGATATGCACATCTTTACTGATTAATGCCAAAGAGCTTTCCAAAGGGATAACACTAATTTGTACTCCAACTACAGTATCCATATATATTATTTCCCTGTATCTTCACAGAAATTTTATGAAAGTATTAAGATTTATAAAGTGAAAGAACATGAGATTATTTAAAAAATTATTATGGGTACCAGAGGACCTGTTATTGGTGCTACTACTAACAACGAGTTAGAAAGTGGGATGTTTGTTAAGTTTCTAAATTCCTCTGGGTCTCTGTTCACCATTCAAATTAAGTTCTGGATTAGGGAATCTTTATGAACTTTCTTTAAGCTCTGAAATACTCTTATCTCTAGTTTATAGTTGGGAAAATTGAAACATAGAATGATGATTTGCTTGGCCAAAAGTAACATATCCTATCAGTAGAGCTCAAATTTCTCATATGTCAAGGGAAAATAGCCTATATGATATTGGATATCACTTCTTATTTTATGCTTCTAGATTTATAGTCGTCTGTAATTGCAGGGCCAAGATTAACAGCACACATTATCAGATCGATTATCACAAAGATTAACTAAATACATACTATGGGGAAGGCAGACATCATAGATACCAGGAAGATAATGGGACGCACCCCCTATCTTTCGGGAGCCGACAATATAAAATAGGAAGAGCTGGAGGTGTAGCTCAGTAGCAGATCACTTGACTAGCATGCATGAGGGCCTGAGTTCAATCACCAGCACTGAGAAAAAATGATATCTACATCTTTTGAGATCCATACCTCAATAGACATATATACATCTTTTGAAATTTCAGTGCTTACCTATGTTCAAAACTGAGTATTTTGATATTAATAATTCAAAATGCTGTGCCTTGATCACATACAAATTCAGGGAAGCTAAAATGATGTTGATGTCTGCATATTTTTATATAAATCGATAGATATATCAGAAGAGATAGGTAAAACAGAACCTATCACATTGTAGTGAAATTAGTGTTGTGATACGGATGTGCACACATCACAGTAGGAGGTGGGAACAAGGGAACACTTATTGAAAGAAATGATACTGGGATGGCATTTTGAAAAGTGGATTATGTAGCTAATTTGGAAAGGGCTCTGAAAGTGTTCCATATTCTTGATAACTGACTGTCATCCTCTCTGGGATGCAAGCTCCATGAGGATCCAGACTTGCACTTTGCCTATATTATTCTCTGCATTTTTCCCAGCATTTAGCACAGTGCCAGTACCAGAGTAGACTGTAAATAAATAGTTGTGAAATTATTGAAGAATAATAGTACCTATTGTCATAAAATGTTTTACAGTTTACAAACTGCTGCTCCATACTTTGTTATAATTGTTCTTATCAAATTCTTTTGGTAAAACCAAAACATTTGAGTTTCGATAGTACCTCAGGTGGCAATCATGACAAGAGATAATGAACACCTGATAAGGTTGCTGTTGTTGGGATTTTAATTACATAGAATGTAATCTTAGCAAAAGTTGTTTGTCACATATGAAGAAAGATTAAATCTCAAATGGAAAAAAACAGAAACTTTTCTGAAATAGAGTGTTAGGCAGCTTCCCATGACTGGGACAGAACACCTCAGATAAGCAACATAAAAGGAGGAAAGGTTTGCTTCTGCTCAAGGTTGTAGAGAATTCAATCCATGGTCACTTGGCTCTTTTGCTTTTGGGCCTATGGCAGCATAGTACATCATGACAGGAACATGTGACAGAGAAGGCCTGTTCACCTCATGACAGCCAGGAAATGAAATAGAAAGACAGAAAGGGGCTATGATCTCAGTATCTCCTTCAAGGGTGCATCTCCCAGTGACCTAATTTCCTCCAACTGGGCCTCATTTATTAAAGTTTCCACAACCTCCTAATACAGACTGAGGCTAGCTACTAAGCCATTAACTCATGGGCCTGTGGGAGACACTTCCAAATCATAACTTTCTAACCTTGGCCACCAAAGGCTTATGTCTGCCTCATAATGCAAAATGTGTTTAGTCCTTCTCCAAGAATCCCCGGAATGTGAACTATTCCAACATTGCTCAAAAGTCCAAGTCTAAAGTCTCCTTTAAGGCAACTCTTAGCTCCTATAAAAATCATAAATGAGTTACATATTTCCAAGACACAATGGCACTGGATAAACATTCCCATTCCCAAAGGGAGGAATAAAAAAATAACAAGAATGAGTCATCCAAAGTAAGAACGAAACCTAGCAGGGCAAACATTAAATCCTATAGCTCTATTCTTTCATCCAGGGCACATGGTGGCATGATATGAGCTCCAAAGGGCTCAGGCATACACCATTCTCTGTCATTCCTTATTTCAAAGCAAGTGTCTCACATTAAATGCATGAGGCACTATCTTTCATAGTACTTTCCTGTCTGTTTTGCCTGTATGTGCTCAAGAAATCAGAAAACAGACATAGAACTAATTGCTCTGAAAAATCAATGCCTGTCGCTTTCTATTTTTATCACAACAATGAATGCTGGATTGTTGTATCTGAACACAGAATGGGAATTATTCATGTAGAAGAAATCAGACACAAAACAAAGAGAAGCTCTGTATGAAGAGTGAGGCTGAACATTTCTAAACTGCCTCAGAATTACTGCCTAAGATACCACTTCACTTTCCCATTTCTACCTTATTTTCCTACATAGCTGAACTACTGCCTCAGAGCTATATTTTATAACAAATATTCTCTATCTTGGTAATGTCCTTGGATGGGAGACCATCAGGGAATACTAGTTGCTATAGGCTTGGGAGAAGGATCTGTCAGCCCACTCCCAAAACAATCAGACATTGAAAACCCTATGAATAGCAGAAAAGCACTGAGAATAGTACCAGGCATGGCACAGTGTTGGAGAGTGTTTCATTCTGTTATGTATAAGGTAGATATGAGTTGGACCTGACTCCACAGCACCTAACAACAACAACATCTTGGCAATAACCATATCAGGATCTCTGAGAGCCTACAAAAAGACTGGTGAAAGGGAAATTGCGAGCTTTTGCCGCCTTCCTAATCTAAACAGGGCCATTCAGTTACCTCGTTCTTCCTTCATAACCCCTAGCACAATGAAGCTCCAGCTCATCCAGGAATTAGATAGTAAAATCAGCATGTGAAGTAATAATAACTGAAATCTTTCATGAAGTACTGTGTAGGTAGTTTGTGAGTTGTTGTTGTTGTTAGGTGCCGTCGAGTCGGTATCCGACTCATAGTGACCCTCATAGGGTTTTCAATGGCTGACTATTTTGGGATTGCCTTGGGAGTGGATTGCCAGGTCCTTCTCCCATTTTTGTGGTGCTGGGAATTGAACTCAGGACCTCAGAGACTGCAGCACAGCACTCTACTAACTGAGCTAAATCCCAGCCCCAGTTTGTGAGTAGTGCTTTGTATATAATTGTATTGTGTACACACAAATAGCCGGTATTTAATAGGTAATACATGCAAAATGTAACTTTCAGTGTTTTAATTACATAAAAAGAAGAGTGTTTGGAACAGAAATCACAGAAGTACACCTATGCTATGACTGTAATTGTTTGTTGCTGTAATTGTTTAATGCTTATCACTCTGACTAGCTTTTAATCTCCATAAAGGCAAGCACATGCCTGATTTTGGTGTTTCCCTATTCTAAATCCTTGTTCAGTTCTGTTTAATAGATATCAACTAACTAATTTAAAGATGAGATAGGAGGGCAGAGACAGTCAGGATAAGAGATTCATTACAGAAACAGTCTGTTCTGCCCCCAACCTGACCTAAATGATGACAATGTGTGCTATCAGGGTCCTAAAGATCTCTGTATCAGCAACTATCCAGCTGGTTGCTGTATGACTCTGCTTCCTGTTGGGCTCCTTGGGACATGGGGCAGAAGGATATCTGAGATGGGTAGCAGGTGTACTCTAAAGTCCAAATCATAGCCACTTAACTATCATTAGCCCATGTTTTTATTTTGTGGAGTTAACTCACAATTTTACTTTGTGAATTTGTTTACTATTTTTGAAGTAATCACTTTTATATGTGAATTTCATCATTAAAAAACAACTACTATGAGATTGAGAGAAGGACATGGCAATCGACTCCTGAGGTAATCCCAAAATAATCACCCACTGAAAACCTATGAGGGTGGCTCGGAGTTGGAAATAACTCGACAGCACCTAACAACAATACTATGAGCTGGGAATATAGCTCAGAGGCAGAGCACATGCCTAGCATGCATGAAATCCTAAAGTTCAATTCCAACCACCACCACCACCAAAAAAAAAAAAAAAAAAAAAAAAAAAAAAAAAAAAAAAAAAAAAAAAAAAAAAAAAACAGGTACTACAAAAGGGGATGAATTATGAATGACTTTAATTTTTAATATTTCTGTTTTCTAAAAGAGTTCCAAAATGATTATGTATGTTTTTAAATGAAAAAAATTAAGATATTAATTACCACATAAACTAACTCCCATTTTAAGCTCTTTTAAATTCTTTGGGATTACAAAGAATTTACAAAAAAACCCTTGTTGTTATTAGGTGCCCTTGAATGGAATCTCACTCATAGCGACCCTATGTACACTGGAAAGAAACACTCCCCTATTCTGTGCCAGGCACGCGATCTTATTTATGTTAAGCCCATTGCTGCAGACACTGTGACAATCCATCTGGTGGAAGGTTTTCCTTTTTTTCGTTGACCTGCCACTCTCCCAAACATGATGTCTTTCTCCAAGGATTGGTCCCTTCTGACTACATGTCCAAAATACTTAAGATGCAGTCTAGCCATCCTTGCTTCCAAGGAGCATTCTGGTTGCACTTCCTCTAGAACAGATCTTCTAGATCTTTTGGCAATCCACAATATATTTAATAATCACATCCAGCACCATAATTCAAAAGCATCAATTCTTCTCTTGTCTTCCTTGTTCAATGTCCAGCTTTCATAACCATATGATGCAACTGAAAATACCATGGCACAAGTCAGGCTCACCTTCATCTTCAATGTGACATCTTTACTTTTCAATACTCTAAAGAGATCTTTTGCCACAGCTTTTCCCAAAGCAATGCGTCCTTTGATTTCTTGGCTGCTGCTTCCATAGGTATTGGCTATAGTACCAAGTAAAGCAAAATCATGGACAACCTCAATCTTTTCTCCATTTATCATGAAGTTGCCTACAGACCCAGTTGTAAGGATTTTTGGTTTGTTGATGTTTATTCGCAATCCATACTGAAGGCTATGTTCATCAGTAAATGTTTTAAATCCTCTTCACTTTCAGCAAGCAGAGTTGTGTCATCTGCATAACACAAGTTGTTAATGAGTCTTCCTCCAATCCTGATGCCACATTCTTCCTCATAAAGTCTAGCTTCTCAGATTATTTGCTCAGCATATAAATTGAAGGGGTATGGTGAAAGTATACAGCCCTGACACACACCTTTCTCAACTTTAAACCAGGCAGTGTTTCTTTGTTCTATTCAAACAACTGCCTCCTGGATCACATACAGATTCCTCATGAGTACAATTAGGTGCTCTGGTATTCCAATTTTCCGAAGTGCTATCCCTAATTTGTTATGATCCACACACTCAAATGCCTTTGCGTCGTCAATAAAACATAGATAGACATCTTTCTGATATTCTCTGCTTTTGGCAAATATCCACCTGACATCAGCAATGATGTCCCTGGTTCACCACCCTCTTCTGAACATGGCTTGATTTCCCAGTAGTTCCTATCTATATATTGCTGCAGTCGCTTTTGAAAGATCTTTGGTAAAATTTTGCTTGTGTGTGATATTAATGACGTTGTTTGATAGACTCCATGTTCAATTGGATCCCCTTTTTTGGATACAGGCACAACTATGGATGTTTTCCAGTCAGTTGGTCAGGTAGCTATTTTCCAAATCTTTTGGCATAAGCATGTTAGCATCTCCAGTGTTGCATATGTTTGTTGAAGCATCTCTGTTGAGATTCCATCAACTCCTGGAGCCTTGTGTTCCACCAATTCCTTCAAAGCAGCTTCCACTTCATTCTTCAATACCATTGGTTCCTCTTCGTATGCAACTTCTTGTAATTGTTGGCCACCTACAAATTCTTTTTTGTATAGTGAATCTGTGTATTCCTTCCATCTTCTTTTGATGTTTCCTGCATCTGTAGAATCTTTCACTATTGCCACTCCAAGGCTTGAAATTTTTCTTCACTTCCTGAAGTTTGAGAAACACAGAGCATGTTCTTCCCTTTTGGTTTTCTACCTCCAGCTCTTAGCACATGTCATTATATTTGTTTCTTCTTCTCGAGCTGCCTTTTGAAATCTTCTGTTTAGTTTCTTAACTTCATCATGTCTTCCTTTTACTTTACCTGCTCGACATTCAAGGGCAAGTTCCAGAGTGTCCTTTGACTTGTAATTTGGTCTTTTCTTTTTTCTCATGTCTTTTTAATAACCTTTTGCTTTCTTCATGAATGATGTATTTGATTCCTGCCACAACCCAAACCTTTAGTATTATCTAATTTAGGACTGTGAAAAAAAAATTGAGTGACACTGTTTGAAAAAGTGACTGTGATTATACTAAATCTCTTACTTATGTAACAATGCTATTTGATTGTTTCTAATTTGGTGGCATCCTCAATAAAAATTAGTGTCTTCCAATTACAGGTTAAGTATCCTTAATCCAGAAATCTGAAATCCAAAATTAGAAGCTTTTAGTGTACCAATATGATGCCACAAGTGGAAAATTCCACTTCTGACTTTATGTCATAAATAGCAATCAAAACACAGGCATGCTAAAAATATTGTATAAAATTATCTTCAAGCTATGTGTATAAGGTATATATGAAATATAAATGAATTTCATGTTTATAAGTGGGTCCTGTCCTTAAGATATCTCATTATCTATATACAAACACTCCAAAAAACAAAAAGAAACATGAAATGCAAACCATTTCCCAAGTATTTGAATGAGACACAACAACAGCAACCTATAGTTTTTCTCTTTGGGAAAAAATTGCAAACTGCATTCTCATGTCAAGGCCATCTCTTAAGTTTATTTTGGTCTTGAGTTCCATTCACCAGTTTGAAGTAGGTACCATTTCTATGATGTTATAAATGAGGTTTAGTAAAGGTCTAGGAAGAAATAGGGGAAACAGCCACACAGCTTTAAGTTTCCACATATTCAAAGTGTGACTATTACCTTCCTACCAAAACCCTTTAACTTTAAGCACTTTGACATTCTGGCATAGATCATTTCCTTGCAGATTTAGCTATTACTTGTATAATCCACACTCTTCAGCTACACTCTATATATACAAAAGTATTTGCGGAGAAATAAGAAAGCATGTTATCCATAAAGGTAAAATGTGATGGACTTTTTGCACCTTCTTAATCTCACCTCTCAGTTCAATCATTGCTTCATACATATACATCCTTTTACAGATAAGGTTAATTTCCATTATATGCCTCAAATCACATTGAATTAGAGAAGTATAGTATCCTAAAATTAAAAGAATGGAATGAGATGAAATGCTGGAAAGCACACTAGGTGACCATAATTCTGAACTCTGTTACCAAGTATGACTTTGAGTTAAAAGTTAAATTACAAAGTTGAACTGGAAGAACTCTAAATGCCATTTGACTTATAAAATTCCAAT
>VMDO01039280.1:0-12785 GCA_007922755.1 Pedetes capensis
ATAAATAAACAAGTATTCATGAGCTCAAACACTCTTAAAATGGTTAATTATCCATTTATGTATGTGTATGGTCGTATGATTCATGTATTTTAAAATCACATAATGCATTCAATTATTTAAAGATACCAACTAAATTTTTTGACTTGCGATGGTGTTTGAATTTACAGATGCACATTTCTGGGTCTAAGGAGCAATACTGATAGTTCTTGTTTCATTTGCATTTGATGCCATGAGAAGGAAAAATTTAATTATCTAAAAGTTTGGACCCAATACAATCAACTTCCCCTATACTTCTTGTTTTGCTGTTTCTGGTATCTTTTTATATCCTACTCTTTTGTTCTTGTTTTTAGGTGCCTTTTACTCATAGCAACCCTAGGTACAACTAATGAAATAGTATTGTTGTGCTTCTCTGCTATTCATAAGAGTTTTCGATGGCTGATTGTTTTCTTGGGGGGAGTGGTTTACTGGGTACTTCTCCCAAACACACAGCACCTGGTGTTCCCAGGGGGTCTCCCATCCAAGTACTTACCAGGCCCCACACTGCTTAGCTTCTGAGATCTGATAGGATCGGATGCCACAGTGGTACAGCTGCAGGCATCTTATTCCTTTAAAGACCACTAATTTTGCCTGTTTTTCTCTGTTATTTTTAATTTGAAAATATGTGAACTCTCTCCAAGAATTTCTTTTCATACACGTAATAATTTTAAGTCATTGTACTGGCTCTTTTGGTTCTTACTCAGTTTATGGTATTTATAACAACTAAATTGCCAACATACCTACAAAACTTTGAGCAAAATGGAGGGACTAGCTTTAGGAGAAAAGATGTTTAAGGAAGTACATATTTTTGCCATTTGTTTGTATCAATACTGGCTTCATTTTTTATCTACAGTGAGAATTATCCTTAATATTGTGGGATTCATCCTAAAAAAGGTAGAAAATTTTCATAAGAACACACACTGAAGAATTTGATATTACCTTCTTATAGCAAAACCTTCTTTCTTTGTAATCATAATAATGAAGCAAATCATTCATTGCATTTTCATCCATTTAAAATTCTCTAACTTTTCAGTGAAATTAAAAATTTCATTTTTCCAAGAAGGTCTAGTTGTTGTTAGGTGCTGTAGAATCATGTCCAAGTCATAGTGACCCACATAGGGTTTTCAATGGCTCTAGAGTGAAGTTAATTTCTAGCTGCCCTTTTCATAGCTTTGTGGATATCAATATGAGAAATCATTAAATTCACAGATCAGCTTTTGTTCTTCACCTTTTCAATTCTCACATTTCTTTCTGTGATTGAGGAACAAAGAGGTTGACTTCAGTAAATGTACCACAAAATAATCCCTTAGATTTCAACTACAGTTTCTCTATACCAATTGTTACAGTATCAGCTTCTATAATAAGGGTACTCATTTGGGTATAACTTGAAGAACATTTCTGTTAGCTTTTTCCTAAGCACACATAAATTCTTGTAAAGTACTTCAATAAAACAGAAAAATAATAAGTCTTTAACATTTCTCAAGACAAAAGATTGTTTTGATAATATAGACATATTACTGAAACAAGCAATTCTAGAGAGGTTAATCACTTGAAAACTCTAAGATGCAGTAATAGATCACGCAGTGTACTTCATGGGGCCCATGAGAATTCCAATTTGAAGTGTATAAATTATGGCTCATTGTTTCCTACCAACTTACTTATTTCATAGCATAATCAATCATATCTAAAATGACTGTATGTTACTCAGCGATCTCAATAAAGTGATCTCTTTTTGTAAATAGTCATGGAAATATCAAAATATCTACGTTATTTATTTTTTTTGACAGTGCTGGGAATTGAACCTAGAACCTTGCACATGCTAGGACATCATGCTACCACTGAACTACATCCCTGGCCTATCAATATTCTTTATGAAAGACAGAAATAAATTCCTTACACTTTTCTAAAACAAATGAAGTTTCTTCACCACTCTGGTACTTGGGGATTGAACCCAGGGCCTCACACATGCTTTTGCAAGTGCTCTAACACTTGCCAAACTATCCACAGAATTTTGAGGTACTAGCTTCAGGAGAAATGATATTTGAGGAAGTACATATTTTTTGCCCCTGTGTATCAATACTGGCTTAATTTTTTAAAAATATACATTGAGAATTCTACTTTATACTGTGAGATTCATCCCAAAACTCACTGGTAGAACACACTTTCCTAATATCCAAAATGCCTTGGATTCAACCCCTGAGTACTGCAAGAAAAAAAGTGAAGAAATTATTATAGATTTTAAATAGATATAGCATCAATGTAAAATACTACTTTTTGAAAGCCCAAACATGAAATTGAGTATTTTCATGATTTGAGTACTTTCAAGATTTGATCAGCAATTATAATGTTAAACATAGTGATAACAGGTAAAATCATACTATCTACACAACTTCCTACCCATTTGTTGGTCAGAGCATTCCTTCTTGGGCCAGGATTTGAACAAAGCAGCGAGTAAAATTAACAAATTTCTGAAAGTGGCTACTTCCTCCAAATGAGACAAATCCTCATGAATCCATCCAGGACATATTTTCTGCTATTACTAAATTTCTTAGACTCTAATTGTGCTTCCTCCATTTTTATGTTTATGTTTATGTTCCTAAGGCAACATCTCATCCTGTAGAAAGAGAATTATGTCCTCCAATCTTTCCTATGTTTCTAAGATAGCAAAAATATTCATTTGACACAGAATGAACTGAAATATAATAGCAAAATATTCTTGTAATTTTCTAAACATTTAAAATCATTGATAGACTTTGCAATGATAGTAAACAATTACTTCATTTTTCACTAATATTGTACTGAGTGAAGTAAAATAAAATAGCTCATAGACTTATCTTTCTGAAATAGAGTAAGATACAAAGGAGTGGTCCCCAAATGTTTTGTCACCAAGGATCAATTTCATGGCAGAAAATTTTTCCACAGACCGGAAACAAATATCAAGCAGTAATGCTAGCAAGAAGGATCATTTTCTTACAGTCACATCAGCTGTGTCCCAGCGGGTGGGGACCACTGATTTAAAAAAAAAAAAAAAAAAAAAAAAGAATTGTGGATCACATACTCGTTTTTCTGAATGCATTTATATAAATTTACAGGTTTCATTCCTGACTACATGGGCAGAGAACATTAAAATCTAGTTTGACTTCAATGATGAGAAGGGTGAGTATATTACTATGGCTTTTCTACTATATATAAACATATATATTATAATGTAAGTGATTCATATGCTATATTTTAAATAAACCTAAGCAAAAGTGCTACTTTTATTGAAACCTTAAGAGATATATATCTTTCCTTGTGAACATTACTTAGCCATTTATCCAATTTACTCTATGTACTTATGTGACTGTCTCTAAGGTTTGTGAATTAGATTCAAAATTTTACTTAGAGTATCAGTTAATTTAACCCATTTAAAATGACAAATTTTCGAGGATGAATTTTCAACTAATCTTCCAAAACATTTGTGATCAATTCTGATAAATTATTCCAATTAGTGAATCAGACTAAATAAAATACTTGACAGGTGGCATGGACAATGAGATTTGTTGTAAGTTATTTGAAATTTTATCTTTTTATATGAGTTGATCAGTAGTTTCTATGGGGGGGATTCATCTAACACCTTGGTGTAGATATAAATTTTGAAAGTAAAACATGTCAGGTAATGTAAACATATATTCATTTACTTGATGGACCACAAAAATGACCCTGATGACAAATCTTTATCACTAGTCAAAGAAAACTAGAATATCATGATTACAGTACTGACATCTTTAAGAAACAGTAAATGCGATAGCTATATCATTAATTCATTCTCAGAATTATAAACAAAAGCTTTATAAAATATAAAAATCTTTAATAGATAAAATATACCAGAAGCTGGACATTTCATTCTTTGATAGCCTCAGTGTGCACTTGGAAATAAAAAGGACATATATTTCACAATTTTTCTCCCTAGGATGTCAGAGATTTTCTGACTTTATCATAGAGGGTTATTTGACTGACATTCGAACATTCATCTGTCAATCAAGTGACAGTCTGTCAGTTCTGGTCTTTTGTGTTTTCTTTTCCGATGTTTCAGGTTAGAGAGTTTACAGCCAGGTTGCACAATAATGTGTACTTGAGTTGTAGAAACTCACTGACAAGCAATTGCCCCTTGAGGATAACTGCAGAAGGTCAACAAACCAGGAGTCAGGAGGGAATTTCAGATTGAGACCAGATAAATCAGTGGAGCAACTGTCAGGTGATGAACTCCTGAGAAGACCATCCTGGAAGGAGGAGATGTGAAGAATGACAGCAGGTAAATTCAGGGTTTAGGGTTCAAGCATGCTAAAAGTAACATAAGTCAATTCCTTGTACTTTTACTATTTCTATTACTAAGGATGAAACTTTTCCCTTTAAATATGACGAAGTTCTTCTAATGTTTTAATGATCAACTGTTTTCCCAAAGGAGACTTAGCAGTCTCATCTATTCAAGTTCACAAAGAAATAAAACTGAATCAAATTATAAAGATCAGAGATTCATTGCACCAATTGCTTGTGCCATTCAAGGAACTTTTTCCATAAAAAAACCTCCATATTTCTTGTCTAGTAATATTCAGAAATGAATAGAAATCTAATAAAAACAAAACCTGAAATCTAATTAATAAAATATAAAATTATTATCATATGCAATAAGATCCCTAAATCAACTATATCTAATTTTTCTAACTAATTTATTTCAATTTAATATTATTAGTATGAAACAAATTATTAAAAATAGTTTAAAAATTTTACAATAAAATGCAAAGACAGTTTTTATTAAAAGATAGTGTCCCTTTAAGGAGTAATTGCTGGAAAAATTGAGGCACCTGGAGAAGGGAACTTGGAAGAACCTGGGTTCCCTGGGTGAATCAGCATGAGGATATTTCTATGTCCAGGGGAAGATAAAATGAGAGCGAATGGGAGAGTTAAGCAGGTTTTTAGAAGGAAAAGTACCTTGGATTGACAGTGAAGATGGTGAGCCCAAGGGAAGCATGCACATTGTTGCTCGAGAGAAGAGAGCAGAGAAGGAAGAGTGGAGGCTGAAGAGAGGAAAGGAAGAAACAGGAAGAAGAGAGAGGTGAGAAAGAAGTAAAAATGCTTTTTTAAAAAAGCTCACAACTCATATGCTCTTCTTCCTCATACTATATGGCAGATGTGTGGTGACAATTAGTAATTAAATCATGCCTCTCACTGAAGCTTGTATTTTTACTCATTTACTCAAAAATTTAGTAAGTATGCTTTGAATAACTAATCTATGTCAGGATACAGTAGCGAAACAAGTAAAATTGTGTCCCATATAAAATTTACATTGCACTAGAAGAGGAAAGAGGGCAAACAAATAATATGCAATCATAAAATATATAATATCCATGCTTGTGGTGGGACTGGGGTTTAGTTTGGTTGGTAAGAATGCTGCTCTGTGCTCTCTGAGGCCCTGGGTTCAATCCCCAACACCACAAAAATGGGAGAAGGACATGGCAACCCACTTCTGAAGCAATCCCAAAATAATCAGCCATTGAAAACTGTATGAATAGCAGAGAAGCACTGACAGAGCATTGGGCATGACAGTGTCGTGGAGTGTTTCTTTATAGTGTACACAGGGTCTCTGAGTTGGATCCAACTCCAAGGTACCTAACAACAATGCTTATTGTAAGTGCTAAGGTAAAGAAGAATAAGGAATGATGGCAGATGAGGTTGCAAACTGAAATAAGTTAGAAGAAAAGGTTTCTGTGAGAATGTGATTTTTGAACCTAAAGGAGATGAGAGAATGAGACTTGGTGACCTTGGAGTATTCCAGGCAAAACTGGTAAGTGCAAAGATCCTTAGATGAGACTGTGGCACGTGGCTATAAAGACCAGCGTAAAGATCATGGCGAGAGAGTAGAAGCAGTTGGGCAGGAAGAATGAAAGGCGATGAGGACGGTGTTATAACATTAGTACTCCTAGAGACCAGCCAAAGAAAGCCAGACAAAGCTAAATTTCTCAAGGTATAATATCAAATCAGAAAATGGCAATATGATTCTGTTTATATCAGGAGCATTCTGCTATAAATTAAAATTTATTGATTTTATACTACCTAAACTAGAATGCCGAATGTCTAATGGTCTTAGCTTATTCTAGTACAGAGGTAAGATTCCCTAGATTTTTGTTGAATGATTAGATGTGGGAAGAAAGGAATGATGGAAAAAATTGCCAAAGGTAATTTTCTATATCTTAATGCAAGTGAGAGAATAAATGTAATTTCCATCAATTAAGATCAAAAGTATCAGTAATACAAGCCAGCTTTGCAGCAAAAAAATTTCAATTCGACCTTAGGGATAATGAGTTTCAGGTGTTGTTGATCATCTAACTACAGGTGTGCAGACCACGTTTGGCATTTATTTCTTGAACCCTATGGAAAATTCTCAGCGGAATTTTATTTCTAGGAGTCTTCAGTATATAGATGGCAGTTGAAACTAGAAAAGCAGATCACATCAATTTAATAGAGTAGAGGGAATAAGAGCAAAGCTGAAGATAAAATCCTGAGGTAAGTTAACATTTATGAGAGTAGACCAAAGATGAAAAAGAACTTTTCTTTCCAGAGTTACCCAGGTGGAATGATTAATTTGCAATATTGTATGTGGAAATGAATATGTAATCAATTGAACTCATCTTTCCAGCATAGGTGTGGGGGATGTTGGGTTGCGGTGCATGTGGATATGAAAATCCAATGATGTCAAAGTCCTTTACATAAAATAGCATAGTATTTGCATGCAACTTATACACATGCTTTAACTCATCTCCAGAATATTTATAATATCTAATGCAGTAGCTCAGCTGGTAGAGCACTGCTCCAAACTTTCTGAGGACCCAGGTTTGATCCTCAGCACCATGAAAAATGAGGGAAGGACGTGCAGTCCACTCCCAAAACCCTATGAGGGTCCTTATGAGTTGGTCCCTACTCTAGGGCACCTAACAAGAACAAATGCAATGTAAGGTTAAGGATTTTGCTCAGTTGTTAGAGTGCCACTCTGCACTCTCTGAGGCCCTGGGTTCAATCCCCAGCACCACAAAAATGGGAGAAGGATGTGCCATTCCACTCCCAAAACAACTCTGAAAAACAGTGTATGAGGGTCTCTATGAGTTGGCTCCTACTCAAGAGAGCACCTAACAACAACAGCAACAACAACAATGCAATGTAAATGCTGTGTAAATAGTTGTCATACTTTATTATTTAGAGAACAATGACATGTAAAACACCTGTTAATGTTCTATATAAAAACTTTTTTTTCCTTTCAATTAGTTTCAGCTGGGAATATAGAACCCACTGACAAGGAAGGCCAACAGGATGTACTGGAGGTGAAATTGTAAGTAATTTCAACATTCAATCTTTCACTGTTCACTGTTCACTGACTAACATACAGCCTGACTTGGACTGTTACCATTATGTCATCCTCATCCCACCCTGCGAAATCAGTAAAGGCATTTTTTTTAGTGTCACAATACCAAAGAATGCAACTAGCATCAATGAACATGAATGATTGGGAAAGTTTCACATAATGAGCAATTTATTGTCCCCAAATTTTTGGTTCTATGCTTAAGAAGCTTCTTAGTGGAAAGCAACATGTTACTTCTTTCTTTCTTTTGATTCCATCTCTCTCTCTCAAACGAGAAAACTGAAGGTTACCTTTGTATGCTGAGACTGAAGATGTAGCTATGTAATTGCCATGTGTTGATTGTGCTGCTTTCAGCACACAAGGTTATCCATAGGAATATGATGATGCAGTCTGTGGCTCTTATTAAGCTTTCTTGTGTGCTGGCAGCCACCAACACAGGCTTCTCCTCTCTAGGTTGGAGTCATCCCTTGCTTGCAGGCCAGTCCCTTGACCATCACAGCTAGACAAACACCATATTCCATTCATGAGAAGGATGTATTATTATGCTGCAGAGCATGGGCTATCCTATCCCATAATCTCCCCAGGATCAAGAATTTAGCTTGAGTAGACATGAGACCTACTTAGGGTGAAAACCAGACAAGGGAAGACTTCAATTCCATCAGGGTTAAATATTAGCTAGTGAGAGACAAGAGATGAAAATACCCGAAGATTTAAATTTTCTCAAAATTTTTCCTCCTGTGCAGTGTTTTAAGGCATAATTTCCATGTCAACCAGTCCAAGGAAGTTCCATGAATCTCTGTGTAAATCACTGAATGTTGTGTCCAGAACAGCAATACAATACTTTTTTATTACTTCCTATCTTTCCTTGGCTCATTATATTTTCTCATTTTAGGTTCTTGGGGTTTTGTTTTCTTTATAAAATATCGGTATTTTTAAACTATGCCTCAGACTCAATTGTCTAGAGCATGCTGTCTGAAATAAGTGAGTACCTGTCATTAGAGTTTTACAATTATCTGTTTATCTTCTTTAGAGTTATACCAGTATCCTGCTGTGTAGTTGCATCATCTACGTGTGCTCCCTTTCTCGCCATCTCTTTCATGTATGTGCTCGTGGATGCACACATGAATGTATACACAAATATGTAAAACTATGTATTTCTTCACACACATAATGATTTATAGTGGGATGAAGGTATTTTATTTTCTATATAGGTGGATAAATCATTTTAAAGGAAAAAAATCAAGAAAATATATAGTGGAAAATTTGATCACAAATCAGAACTATCTGATACTAAAGCACAAAAGGAAGTGAGAAAATGTGCATAATAGTGAAAAAATTGTGGGCAGAGGAAAGAATGAAGAAGAGAGGAAAGCAAGAAGAAGGGGATGAGAATGCAACAGGGATTGGTTAGATGGCAGAGAGCATTCAGTGAAGGATTTGACCTTCGTTATGGATTCCCTGTGATTTTTAGTAGTTTATTATCAATTCCAAATGCCTGTGGTTGTATTTCATATAGAATCTGGTGGGAGTTTATTTAGAGTTTCATACTTGCATAAATATTGGCTAAAACTTGCATAAATATTGGCTAAATATTCTTCTAAAAATGAAGAAAACTAATGGCAAGATGGTCACCAGATGTGATGGGAGAGGTGTGATTTTTTCTAAGGAAGGTAAAATGTTATCCTCAGATGCATCTCAGGTTATTTTAGTATGAGAGAACACCTTTAAGTGCATCATTTTATAATGCCTACTAAATACTTGGATCTGTGTGCAAAGAGTAAAGGGAAGTATACACTGGCTATGTCAAGTTAGAAATATCATTAGATTTTGGGATATCTCTGAAAAACCCTATCTGTGAGATTCATATTTTACCATATGCAAGGAATACACTTTGGGATACCATTTATTTAATTGAAAATATCTATAGATTCAAACTACCTACATTTAAATCCAGGCACTACCCATGTGACCTTCAGCAAACTGTATAACTGCTCTGTGCTTCAGTTTCTTTACCTGAAAAATGGGGATTGTAAAACATTATCTCATAGAATTATTATGATGTATATAAAAGTATTATTTATATGGACTTTATTCTTGAATGTATAGCTGGAACATGTGAACTAAAGAAAGACAAAAGGAAGGAATGGAAGGAGGGAACCAGTAGGAATGGGTAGGGGGAGATGTAGAGGGACATAGAGGGAACGACATAGAGGGAATAAAGGAAGGAAGAGAGAGCTATAGGGAGAAAAGAAGGAAAGGGAGGAGCCAGGGAGGCAGGGAAGGAGCAAGGAGAAAAGAGAAGGAAAAAGGAAAGAAGGAAGGAGGAAAAAGGAGGAGCTATAGGAGGAAGTTTGAGAATTTAACATCCAGATAGTGATGACATCAAATGCTTTTATCTGATCAATAATTACTATATTTGTTTAATTTACTTTAAACTCAGTTTTTATCTCTTGCCACTTGCAAAAATTCTAACATATAACAATAATGGATGATAAGAATGAGGTTATTGAAAGGAAGGAAACTGTCTCCACATGAATGCCACTTGCCTCACTTTGTTAAAATATATTGAGTAATAATGAACTCCCCAGCAGGTAACCAAAACCTGTGTTCTGTTTGTACAGTAAACTATTTTCATTATATTAGTTTTTGGCCGAACTCAAACATTTTTACTTGGATCATATGAAAATCTCCTAATGTGAGACGCCCAATTTCTTTTCCTCATCGTAGATAAAGATAAATTAGTGCCTTATTTTCTTTGGGCTATCCCTGAGAAGAGTTTTTCAAGTCATATCTGATCCCCTTATTTGGGTACATTCACAAAACAAGATGTATTTCTTACTTAGAGGTTAAAGCCAATATAATATGTTGACCCATTGACAATGAGATTATTTTAAAGAAACTATTAAAGTTAAGAGAGACAATTCAAGTTCATAAAAATGACTTGTTGTCAGGGGCCATCCAGTTGATGTCCAACTCATAGTGACCCTAGGTACAAGGGCGAAACAGTATTGTTATTGCTTGTCTGCTATTCATAGGGTTTTCAAGGTTGATTGGTTTTTGGGAGTGGGTTGACAGGATCCTTCTCCTAAGCCTGCAGCATCTGGTGTTCCCAGGTGGTCTTCCATCCAGGTACTAACGAGGCTTGACCCTGCTTCCCTTCTGAGATCTGATGGTATCAGATGCCATGGTGGTACAGCTGTAGGCTAAAAAATGAGGTAGAATGTTAATATGTATTTTTTGTATACTTAATATGATCTAGGCTTATGATAAAGACAATATGCACTATTCTACTGAATGCTCAGAACAGCCTGCAACTTAGACTAATTTTCACCTCCCCTTTTATACTTGAGGAAACATGCTTAGTAAGGAAAAATGAAAAGCCACCCACTCAGTGACAGACTAATTCTCTGGTTTCTTCATGCCTACTGAAAACCCTTTATTCCTGACTGTGAGGCTCTGGGGTTAGAACCTTTTGACCAGTTACTGAAAAAGCTAACTGTAATGCTTCACAACTAGAACTTCATTCTTCCACATGGCTCTAGGGAATTGCAAGATGTTTACTGCATTTTTCTATATTGTTTCTTTACTATATTTTAGAGTAATAAGGCCACATACAAAGATATTATTTGAATGAACAAACATATAAAACATTTATACATTATTCCTACAATCATCTGTGAAAACTGACGAGAACAGGTATGATTGAGAATATTTTTTCATATTTACTCAATTTTCAAGAACAAAAATGGCACTGGAAATTCATAAAAGAGAAAATTTTGTGGAGCATTTTTATGTAGTGAATGAAATATACATGTGTATATATATTTGAATAGTATATATACAACACATTGCATTGAGAAAAACTGTTGCAAATGACATCTTTAAAGTGTTGAAAAGTAAAGATGTCACATTGAAGATAAAGGTGCACCTGACTCATGCCATGGTATCTTCAGTTGCAACATATGATTGTGAAAGCTAGATGTTAAATAAGAGAGACAGGAGAAGAATTGATGCTTTTGAATTATGATACTGGAGATGAATATTGAGTCTACCATTGTCTGCTAAAAGATTCAGCAGATCTGTCCTGGAACAAGTGCAACCACAGTGCTTCTTGGAAGCAAGGATGTCTATGTTGTGTCTTATATATTTTGGACATGCCAGGAGGGACCAATCCCTGGAGAAAGATATAATGTTTGGGAGAATGGTGGGTCAATGAAAAAAAAAGAAGACTTTCAAAAAGATGGATTGATACAGTGGTTGTAACAGTGGGATTAAATTTAGAAAAGATTGTCTGCATGGTACGGTGTTGGGTAGTGTTTTGTTGTGTTGTACATAGGGTGGCTTTGAGTTGGATCTGACTCCACAGCACACAACAATAACAACAACAACAATACAAATATGTGTAGACACAGAGATAAACCCACACAAGCTGTAGTACTTTTGAATATGAGTCCCATTTGCCCTCCTATGCTGTGAATTTTGTGTATGCATTGTATTTTGGTAATTTTTTTCATCAGGCAAAAACCCATGCACATCACAGCAAATCAACTACTCTTTCAATGTCCTAATTATGAAGCTTTTTTCCTTTATGGTATTGGTAATGATCCAGAACTGATTATGACTTTGATAGATCTAGCATTTGTCAGTAGTCAGCAACTTTGTACCAAATCAAAGTGTTTTTCTTTTTTTGTCTTCATAAGGCCTTATTTGATTGAGGATACTACAAACAACATACAGTTCAACTGCATTGTTTCCACTGTCAAATTCTTTAGTTAAACTGCAAACTCTCTGCATGATTGGACAGAGTAAAAGGGCTAGAGGTTGATATTTTCAGTTTGCTCATCATGTTACTGAAATAAGCTTTATTACCATATTCCTTTTTTTTTCTTTTTTAATCGCAGTACAAATATAAAGGAGGCTTTACTGCATGCACTTCATTTAAAATATCGCCCTGAAGAGTCACGCTTGGTCAGATTCCCTGGAGAGAATTCAAGTCCCAAGGACTTTGAATCTGTCAGAGTAAATTTAGCTGTTCTTATATCATGCTGTGGCTGCTTCCATTGGTTCACGTTGTAACTTGCACAGTGTGTGGGGTTTTATTAAACTGTGGTTTTGAAAAAGGGTATATTTATCACTGATCAGTACTAAGGCAAATCTCTAAAAATCCTGTTTGTCTCTAAGGATTGTGTAAAGGATCTTGTCAACTACAACTCACATTTCAAGCATCAGATCTTATAAGCACATTTTTAGGTATAAGTAATGCTCATGGGTAAATCTACAAGAACTTCATACCTCCATTATTCAAATAAAGGAAAATTTACTAATGAAAATGAGGATTTGCTAAATATTAAATAAG
>VMDO01039281.1:0-12791 GCA_007922755.1 Pedetes capensis
AGGTACAACCAGAGTGCTCCTTGGAAGCAAAAATGGCCAAACTGCGTCTTACATATTTTGGACATGTAGTCAGGAGAGAACAATCCCTGGAGAAGGACATCATGTTTGGAAGAGTGGCAGGTCAACGCAAAAGAGGAAAACCCTCCACCAGATGGATTAACACAGTGTCTGCAACAATGGGCTTAAACATAAATAAGATCGTTTGCCTGGCACAGAATCGGCAAGTGTTTCGACCTGCTGTACATAGGGTCGCTATGAGTCGGACTCGACTCGACGGCAACTAACAACAACACCACAGAGAAGCTGAAGAGAACTTTTAAAAACTGCTTTTCCCTTTTCTCTTTCCAGCTTGGCCAGACTGTAAATAAATCCACTTCTCCTTCATTAATGTCTGTTTCTTAAACTTCATTAATACTGCAGACTTTAGAGCCTGATTGCCCAGTTATAAGGCCACAGTGCCCAGATGTTTGGATCAACATTCTGTGCGTTTCTGTAAGAGTATGTTTAGATGAGATTTGCATTTAAATTGGTGGACTTTGAGTAAAGCAGATTGCCCACCACAATGTGGATGAGCCTCATCCAATCTGTTGAAGGCTGAATAGCACAAAAGCCTGACCACCCCTGAGAAGAGGGAATTCTGCCGGCAGAAGGCCTCGCCTTGGCTTGCTAGCAAACTGCCTTTAAACTCAAATAGTTAGCTTTCCTCAGTTTCCAGCCTTCAGGCTTCCTCCATACGATTTGGACACACCACCACTCCACAACCATGTGAGCCAATATCTTGAAATAAATCTCTTTCTCACTTTATATAGATGTACATCTTATTGGTCCTATTTCTCTGGTGAGCCCAGACAAAAGCACTCACATACTAATACAGCGTCAGAGTCAGGATTGATCTCAGGCAGCCTGACTCTGCAGGTTGAGAATAAAGGACTGACTACCCTCTGCTTCCAGAGCTTAGCCAAACAGTCCCTGTGAGGACTCAAGGTCATCAGCAAGTATAGACTCCTAAATAAAATTTTCTCTTAATCCTTTTTCTCTGGCTGTTTATACTGATGACATGGGTCAAATGGATATAATAAATTCATGAAACATGAAGTTTCAAGTAGTGATACTGAGGAACTTACCATTAAACATGTTTGTTACAAATACTACATGTTTGGGGCACATTTCTAACCTTTCAGAATCGATTTTAGGAAGTAGCTCCCTTTTTATAAAAAGTCCCTTGTTAAGAGGGGGGAAAAAATTTCAGGGCCAGATAGTCTTGACTCAGTGTGGCAGTTTTTTGCTTCTTAAATGTTTACCTTGCTCCATACTTAGTGGACATGGTCCTGGAAGAGTCTACCAATACCTGTTGGCAGTAGGTAGGTTTTACAATATCATCACTTTAAAATTTCATCATACTTTATTTCAACTTTTTTAAATAATAGTATGTTCTTTTCCTTTCTTCATAATGTGTACATATATGTCTAATCATTTTTCTTTTCAAAATTTGAGTTTTACTCTTAATCTTTAGAAAAAGTAACCTTAGAAACATGGCTTTAAACTAGCACAAGAATAGATCCTATCGACCAATAAATCCTCATCAGTCAACCAAAAATCTAGTGAGAGGAAAAGACAAAGATGTCTTAAAGCTTCCTTTCATTAGAAGTTAGTTTTAGCCGGGCACGGTGGCCCACGCCTGTAATCCCAGCAGCTTGGGAGGCGAGGCAGGAGGATCGCAAGTTTGAGACCAGAGGCAGTGTGTGTAATTTAGCGAGACCCTGTCTCAAAAAGTAAAAAAATGGGCTGGGGGCACAGCTCAGTGGTCCAGCACTTGCAAAATATGCAGGCGCAAGGCCCTGGGTTCAACTCCCAGTACCGAAAAAAAAAAAGTTAGTTTTAGATCCCTATAGAGAAGTCAAAGATTTTAGAAAATCAAGGGAAGCCCCTGCCTTCCCATATGCTCAGCAGAAAGGACAGTGGGGTTTTGCTGGTGGAAGTCAGTTTCTCTACCCTAGATAGCCAGATAGAGCACCAAAAGGCTGATAGCTCTGGAAAAAGAGAGCTTCTGTAACCAAAGGAACCACTTAACTAAGGTTGAGGACCACTGGGCTCTTTCTGGTTTTCATACATGACTCAAATGTTGCCCATAATTCCCCTGGCCCAAACAATTACCTCTGAAATTTATATACCAGTGGAGGAGCAGGAGGAGAAAGAGAGAGCAGTTCCACTTAAGACTGAGGCTGAGTCACTGCAGCTAGATTCAATTAGTGCAAAAGAGAGAGGTTTGGTACATTCGGTTAATTTCCACCCACCCAAATGTCTAGACACCGAAAGGGGTGTGCAGACCTGCCTGTGACTATTCCTGTTAAAGTTGTCTCTTCATGTACAATGTCACTGATTATGTGAGCTTGTTTGTATTACCTTTGAACTTAATGTATATTATTCTACCTTTGTCAACATCCATTCTCATTTTCTATAAGCTTTAAACTATTCCAGATGCTGAGTAAATGTAAAGTCTTTGGAATGTGGCTGGCCTCTGTAATCTCATTGCACAATCACTACTCTCCCTCTCCAAATTCCATGTAACTGTCAATTTTAAACATGAATTGTCTGGAGCATTTATATCCTGTAGTTTAAGATGATGCCAAATGTGTAAAAATGTAACCTTGACCTACCGCTATTGGCATCTATGCTGTCTGAAAGGAAAATGGACTCTCAAGAAAGTCTGAATGCTTATCTGCTATTTACAGTCACTTAATGCTCCCAGTTATGCTCCCAATGTCAATTCTTTAGTTGCTTGTCAAGGCACTTCCCACTAGACACTCAGCTTCCATTATGTTCTGTCCAGAATGCATCCAGAGCTTCCAGGATGTCAATTTGGATGTTAAATAGATGAATCAGGATCGAAGTCATCTGATGCTTGCTTTTTTTTCAGCAGCACAATGTGACTAGCTTCCCTGTGTCTCAATCCGGCAGAGTGTTTTCCTTGATAAAATTGTGCTTCATAAAACAACACCTTAAATTGACTGTACAAAGCAGACTATACATGGGCATGATAAAAATGCATGGCTCATGTGCCTTTGCTGAGATTTAGATCTTCTACCCTCTTCACAATCCTCTGCTGTATTTCTCATATTTTTTTTCACTTTTTTCTATTAAGCTGTAAACGTGAAAGGATGAGGGCAGTCACAAACAAGAAGAGTAAAGAGACCAGAGCTAATCCAGGGAAGCACTGGCGTGCTCTCTATAGACACTGTAACCCATTTTTGTGTTTTATTTATAAGTTTCTGAGATAGGCTATATTAACAGACCAAAGAAAGAATAAAATAAATCAAATAGCTTTAGAAAACATAAGATAGGCCTAGAGAAAATCATTTGCTTTTGTCCAAAATGAAATCAATATCATCCTTTCAAAGGAACCTTTAGAAAGAAAATCTCTATATAATATGTAGACTTCCTAAATCTTCCTAACACCAATGCCTCTTTCTTTATGCTGGCATTTTAATTGATTTCGCTCTTTTTCCTTTCTTCCTTCCTTCCTTCCTTCCTTCCTTTCTTTCTTTCTTTTCTTTCCTTTTCTAATTTTTTTGGCCTTTTTTTTTTGAAGAACAACTTGTAGTCAGCTTGACTATCTAATAGGTTGGAGCCTGTTGATAAAGAAAAATGAAAACAAATGTAGTTCAAAAGTCAAGCTTAAGCTATTGAACCCTTATGGACTAACTAAATAAAAGCTGCATCCATTTGTCTAATTTATATTTCCACCTTTTTTCTGTAGGAGTTAAAAACTTGACTGATGAAAACTGGCCTCTGTGGAAAAAGAACTTGTTTTTTCCATACGTAAAAGAAAGGCTTGACTGGACACTGAGCAGATTGTAATTCTTTCCTTTCTGGAGGAAAACGTAAACTTTTTTCCACAGCTTTTAGGTTCTCTTCTAAAAGTTAAATGAGTTATTTTTTATCTTCAAGGTTTTTCTCAATTTGAGACCAGCCACAGCACAGTGGACTTGTGATGATGGAGCTGCCGGGGAATGTGGTAGAAACTTCAGGATACTGTGCTTATCTTCTTGAGTAATACCTGCCTCACCTAAACACCACTATCAACAATGTAGTGGGTCTTTAAATCTTTTTAGTCTTCAAAAGCTATAATCAATTCAAAACTTTAGTTTGATCAAAGACTTGCGTATAAGGGAAAGGATGCTAAAAAGAGAAAATCTTGTATAAAAATCATAATTTTGCCTCAGGATATATCCAAAGCACTACTCTGCTCAGTTATCATTTTGGAGTTCAGAAAACTGCTAACTACGTGTTCATTTTGGATACAGAAAGGTGGTAAACTACCTCCAATCGCTCCTTCCCTGCTTGGAAGCAAAGCAATTGCAAAAATCTAACTCAAATGCACTTGGGCCAATGCCAAGCAAGAAGATGTCCCTGAGCTTCCTCACCACCCCAGCTTTGTTCATTGCCCTTGACCTGCTTGTTGATCAAGGAGGTATGAAGCTGGGAGTGGGTTGTGAAAGTGACCATATTTGGCACAGTACAGAGTTGTTGGTTGCTGGAAAGAGAGATGATTAATATTGCTCTTAGGAATATCATTATCCTGAAATACTCTGCTGCCAAGACAGCTGGTGATGGTGGATGAAGTGAAGATGTAGAAGCAAGATGACTTGAGACTTGAGAAAGCTATACCAGCTATGCCAGCTCTTCTATAACAGCCAAGCACTGCTTTGTACTCAAAGGAAAAGCTGAGTACGCACACCTGGATTAAGTAACCACAGTAGTCAGAGAGAGTTATGTGCAAAGTAGATGACTTTACAAACAAACACAATATGTGCAATAGTAATTTAACTACATACAGACACTAGAATTAATATAGACATAGAAATGATTGTTGTTAGCTGGGCGTGGTGGCAAATGCCTGTAATCCCAGCGGCTTGGGAGGCCGAGGCAGGAGGATTGCCAGTTCGAGACCAGAGGAAGTCTGCATAACTTAGCGAGACTCTGTCTCAAAAAGTAAAGAAAAAAAAAAAAAGGGGCTGGGGGTGCGGCTCAGTGATCCAGCACTTGCATAGCATGCAAGCATGAGGCCCTGGGTTCAACCCCTAGTACCACACACACACAAAAAAGAAAGAAATGATTGTTGTTCTGAAAACAAGATCAGGTTTTGTATATGGTAAGGTGGCCTGCAGCCTTAGCCCTGTGGCATCCGATCTCGTTAGAGCTCGGAAGGTAAGCAGGGTTGGGCCTGGTTAGTACTTGGATGGGAGACCACCCGGGAACACCAAATACTGTAGATTTGGGAGATGGACCCAGCAACCCACTCCCAAAAATCAATCCTCAATTGAAAATCCTATGAATAGCAGAGAAGTGCTGACAATAGTGTTTCGCCTGTTGTACATAGGGTTGCTATGAGTGGGATACCAACTTTATAGCCCTTAACAACAACAACAACAACATACGTTAAGGTGAGAGAGAATGTTTAACGGATAGAATGTACAACTGACAAGAGATCTTAGCATTAAAATACAGTATGACTTTTATTAGAACCTGAATGACCTCGTTTTCAAATGCTAAGACAGTGCTGGTGTGTGTGGTGTGTGTGTGTGTGTGTGTGTGTGTGTGTGTGTGTGTGTGTGTGTGTATGTAAAAGAAAAGGGTAGTAGAACAAAAGGTCTTTCTTCTGCTTCCCATCCTTTCCAGTTATCTTGGATTTCTTTGCTATTACTTCCATTTCTAAGTGTAATTTGACTTTTCAGGCTTATCTTGATATCTACGCCAGAATAAATGAAGTGGGGGCTACACAGTCTCATAATTAAGATGTGTCATGGATTTTTCACAAAAGCATGTAATTTATTGTTTAATTACTTAAGGAAAGAATCATATAGGCATGAGTCATTTTTGTATGACATCAGCTAAGAAGCTGGATTGAAAGAAATTCTGAGGATATGGGAGAAAGTACAAGATGTGATTAAAAGAAAAGGTGAATGTTTAAATTTTTAAAAATTATTACAGTAAAAGACACATTGCCATTAATCCCTCCCAAAATACTCCCCTTGGCTTTGAACACACTTATCCTATCATTCTTGTCATTTTCTGAAGCAGTTCTGGAAGTCCTCTTTCATAAGTGTCTTTAATTGCACTGTCCTGGTTGCCTTGATGTCCTGAGTCGATTCAAAATGTTTACCTTTCATGGTGATTTTGACTTTTGGGAAGAGCCAGAGCTTGAGTGGCAGATCTAGTGAATTAGGTAGATAAGGACACATTGTAATTTTTTTATTTGACGGAAATTGCCATACTTGAAATGGTGTATGACACAGAGCATTGTCATGATGGAAGATGGAACTAAAGACACGAATGAATGAGGACTTCCAGAATGGCTTCAAAAACTGGCAAAGGTGATGGAATAAATGAGTTTAAAGCCAGGGGAGTATTTTGAGGGAGATTGATTAAAATGTCTTCTATATAAATAACATTTTTAAATTTTTAAATTTAAAAGGTACCATTTTTTTACCACACCTTATGAAAGGCATTTGGAAAATCATATGCTACTTGTTCATTCTAACAAGCTCAAACCTCATAATTGATGTTGCAGAAGCAAATGAAATAAAAGAATAAAATCATAAAAAAAGAAGCAGGAGCTTCCCTTAATGGGGAATACATTATTAGTTCCACAATACGAAGGAGAAAAGAAAGGGAATAGAATGGTGCTGTTGAAAAGAACTTTCTGTGATCATAAAAATGTCTCCATCAGCACTATCAGCTACAGCACCCATTAGCCACATGTGACTGTTGAACACTTGAAATGCTTCTAGTAGGACCAAAGAACAAAATTTTAATTTTTTCTTTAATTTTAGTTAAATTAAATATAAATGGTTACATTTGGCTGGTGACTTTGTCTTCATCCAAGTCTCAAAAATAGCTCTAAAGACATGGAGTACTGAATTTTACTCTAAAATCTTTCAGAATTTTATTAGTTGATTTTCATTAAATATCTCTTGTGTATCCCACTTCTTTCTATCTTTAAAGTGGTGCTAAAAATTCACAATCCCCCAAAAAAGATATCAATGGCAAAATATGATTTAAGGGCAATACCCATCAATATAGGTTCTTTATTGATAGATTTAAAGAGATAAGCTTTTGGGAAATTAATTTGGAATTTGTATAGGATCATTTTGATAATGATTATAAAAATGATTATGAAAAAGTCTCTGCTCAAAAAGTTTGAAAGATGCTGGGCATGATGGTACACACCTATAATCCCAGTGATTTGGGAGGCTGAGGCAGGAGGATCAAAAGTTGGAGAACAGAGGCAGCTTGTGCAACTTTAATAAGACTCTATCTCAATGTAAAAACTAAAAAAGGGGCTGAGAGGTGACACTCCTTGTAGAGCACTTGCCTAGCATGGATGAGGCTTTGTGTTCAACCTCAGTACTGGAAAAAATAAATAAAAGGTTCAAAGACAAACTTTTTTTTCCCTTAGACAGACTCTCTCTATGTAACCCAGGCTGGCCTGGAACTCAACTATGTACATCAGGCTGGCCTCAAACTTGTGTCAGTCCTCCTGCCACAGACTCTTGAGCACTGGGATTATAGGTATCAACCACCACACCAGGTGAAAGAGAAAGTTTCATTTGATTTCAACTAAGAATAATGGGAAAATAAATCAGGGAGCAATTAACTCTGATAGGAAGAGGACAAAGATATTGAAAGGTGCAGTTGGACCTGAGCACAGTGACGTATGCCTATAATCCCAGCAACTCTGGAGCCAGCGGATTGCTGATTTAAGGCCAAGGGCAGCCTGTGTAATTTAGAGATACCCTGTCTCAAGGGAAAAATATTAAAAAGGGGCTGAGGGTGTATGTGTGATACCCTAGTACCACAAAAAAGAAGGAAGGAAGGAAGGAAGGAAGGAAGGAAGGAAGGAGAAGGGAAGGGTAGGGTATGGAGGAAGGAAAGAAAAAGAAAGAAAGGAAGGAAGGAAGGAAGGAAGGAAGGAAGGAAGGAAGGAACAAAGGAAGGAAGGAAGAAAGGGAAAGAAAGAAAGGACAAAGTTGAGTTTGGATTGAGTACAATGGAGCAAGGAGGGAAGAGTGTTCAAAGCAAAGGCATGCACCATTACCACAGTATGGAAGTGGGAAGTGGAAGCTTCAGGAAGTGTCAAATTAGTCTGGTGCAAATCCAGGGTTGTGCACTCTTGGTTAGAACTGGAGAGAAAAGTAGGTTGAGCTGATTATCTGAAGCACATAAAATACTCATTATGGATTTGTATGCTGGAGGCAATGGAAGGAAACTAGAGGCTTAAGGTAAATGAGAAACAAGGTAAGATTTATGATTTAGAAAATAAACTGATGTCAGTGCCAACTGACTGGCAGAGAAAGACCTCAGAATATGAAGACTACAAGCAAAAACATGCTAATATTAACTAGAATCCTAACAAAGGACAACAGAAAAAAGGCTGGATACTGTTAAAGAGAATCCACAAATTTTGATGACCTAATAGATGTGGGTGTTTCAGGAAGAGAGAACAACAAAGGTAATTATGAGATAACAAAGTGATAACATTCATCAAAGTGGGGGGTGGAAAGGCAAATCTGGACTTGCTTTTGAAGCATTAGCTCGGTATCCATTTAGAAATGAACAAATAATACCAAGATAAACTGAAAGTTCTTAAATGGGTATTAAGCCAGCATCTCAAAATTAGGATGACCAAACTTGAGCAAGCATTTATTGGATGTACAAGTGGGTGCTGGAAATGCAAATTTTGAGCTCAACAGAGAGGCCAGAAACTAACACGATTCACCTGAACAGAAATGATGGTGAAAGTCCTAAAAGTCTGACTTTAGTGAAAGCAACATTAATGTATCTCAGAAAAGATAAGGGCAAATGCTTGAAATGTAAGTCAACAAAGGAGGTTGAGAAATAAAATCAGAATTTGAAAAATTTAGGAAAAAAATGACCAAGAAAAGAGAAAAATTTATTTCATAAACTGGAGTCTACATACTCATTAAAATGCAAATACCCAAACAAGCCATTAATTACTTTCTATAAGTTGCTTTCTCCCTGAGCAGCTCCCAGGATGGGACAGACATGGAAACCCCACATGAATAGGAGTTGTTGAACAGGAAGACCCTGTCTGGGTGTAGGTAAGGCTAACGGGGCAGCATCGCACAGAGGATCAGCTCTGTGCAATGTGCAGTAGTCTGATGCAATGGAAGGGAAGGCGAAGGGGTGCAGCCAAGGTAGTATAATTGAGACCTGGGATGAACCAGTGCTGTCAGCAGTGAAGAATGGGCAAAGATCAGTGGTTTCTTTCTAGCTAGACCCTAAAAACATAATTTCAACTGTGTCTCTCGGGGCCTTCCATCTAGAAGAGGTGTAATTAAGTATTCAAAGGATAGTTGTGAGGATTAAATGAGATGCTGCACCTACCGCCTGGAGCTCACTAAATGTTAGTTCCCTTCCATAGTTGCCCTCCTCACAGTTCTGTGTCAGACCTGCCGGCTGGTGAGTGATATGGGTAGTTGAATTCAGAGTGTCTCCATCTTCTTGGGAGGAATCCCAGATCTGTTGTAAGTGATAATTTCATCTCATCCATAGCTGCCTCTTCACAGTGCTCACACTCCTGAGTCACCTCAGGTCAACTGAAAACCAGAACTCTTTGGGTCAGTGTCTCTGCATTCAGCTTGAAGCTTATCAGTACCAGCTCTAGAAGCACATGATTTAAAGAGTGCTGGAAAAGAAAAAAATAAAGGAAAGAAAGAAAAAAAGAAAAGAAAGAAAGAATGGAAAAAAAGTAATTATCTACATCAGAGAATTTTAAATTAACCCATCTTTATCCATATAGGAGCATAAGTATCAGTGACTACTTTCCAGGGTAAAAAAAAGAGGTTGGGGTGGGGGACATATCTGAGATTCTTTTCCAGATTTTACCTAAATGATCACACAGTCTGGATAATTTAATAAGAAAAGTATCATATATGTGGGTAATTTAAATCAATGTTGTCATTAATGGGTGTCATCGAGTCCAACTCATAGGGACCCTCATAGGGTTTTCAATGGCTGATTGTTTCGAGATTGCTTTGGAAGTGAATTGGCAAGTCCTTCTCCCATTCTTGTGATGCTGGGGATTGAACCCAGGGCCTCAGAGGGGGCAGAGCAGCACTCAACCAACTGAGATAAACCCTCAGCCCCATTTAAATCAATGTGTACATGGTAATTACAGAGGAGAATCATGGGTTGGGTTGATCTATCTATCTGATCCATACCTCACCACTAAAGGTATTCACACAGTTTTAAAAGCTATATTCAAAGTTTGTAGAAGAAATTAATGTTTTCCTACAATGAATAGGGTTGGGATTTAGCTCAGTTGGTAGAGCACTGCTTCACACTTTCTGAGGACCTGGGTTCAATCCCTAGCACTGCAAAAAAAGGGAGAAGGACATGGCTATCCACTCCCTAAATAATCCTGAAAAATAGTCAGTGATTGAAAACCCTGTGAGGGTCACAATGAGTCAGACCCGACTCCAAGGCACCTAACAACCAACAACAACAACTCAGCAGAAATGATTGAATGATTAATTGCTTCATTCATCCATCCAACCAACAAAATACCTATTGAAACATACTGTGTTCCACAGTGTTCAGGAACTAGAAAAGATGGTGGCTTACATAAACAGGTCCCTATGTTCATGGAACATACAGTCTAGTAAAATAGGTATTTTACAAGTAATTGTAAGTAACACAAGTATTAGGACAATATTACCCAAGTAAGAAGGGGAAATAATGTGAAGACTATAGTAAGAATGGTAGTCATGATAAGACATAAGATTTGCACAATATTTACTATGGACTAAGCACTGTTCTAAAATCCTTCACATGTATTTTTAAGCTACTTGTCAATACTGTGAAGTAGTTATTAGCATTAAAACCACCTAACAGACACTCTGAGTTCAGTAACTTGCCCAAGGTCATACTGTCAGTATGAGCAAAGGCAATATGTGAAGCATAACAGCATATGCATTTAATAACTAACATTTAGAAAAAACAGACATATCTAAGCAATCTAAGAAATTGATGTGCTTCATCGTGTGTATTTTAGGCCAAGAAATTCAAAGGCACAAAGAAATTCAATTTTTAATGATGTATTTTTTAAAGCCTTTTTTTTTTATGATAGCCATTATTGACCAGTTACATTGGCAGCCAAGAAATGTGATATTTTTTGACCTGTTTCTTATTGACTAGGTCTCATTTTTAGGGCCTGTCTCTGGAGGAAGCCTGGTCAGGGGCTCACCAGCACACATCTGCCCAAGTCACGTGGCTGGGATCCCTCTCCTGGAAACAAGAACGGCAGCAGCAGTTGCTGTTGCCCAGAACACCAAGAGAAGATAAGCCCAAAAGATAGGCTGTGGGAACCAATAGGCCTTGGTCATAGCCTTTCCCATGCTTCCTGGTGTCCTGGAGGTGACAAAACCCAAGGTTTAGGCATGCTGTTAAAACCCACTGATGCCACACGAATTGCCACTCACCCTGCTGTGCCCCCTGGAGCACGTGCTATTAGTGCTTCTGTCACATCCCTGGACCCACCTCCACAGGCTGTGCTGTGGTGGGCATAGGCTCTTGACCCTTCTTCCTTGAGTTTCTCTCACGTCAAGGAAGGCCACTCAGCTCAGATGTGACAGTGAAAGGGAAGCTCACAGAAGTGACCCTTAACCTGGGAGGGCAGGGGGCACGGTTATTTAAGTCTGCATAGCTAAGCAAAACAGAATGAGTCATATTTAAAGATAGATTATACAACTTTTAAGACAAAACATATTTAGTCATACAAAATTGGATACAGCCAGGAAAAGAGGGTAGGAAACACAGTAATATAAAACCTGTCATTGTTCAGAGGAGGGAATTAGCAAAGTCTTTCAAAAGAATAAAGATTTAAGGGCATTGTATAATGGCAATCATAAAGAACAAGCATCAAAACTTTTTGAATTATTAGAACCAAGATATATATATATATATATATGGTAAGAAAATTCAAGTCTTACAAAAAACATACAAAGAATAAAAACAGACATGATGGCATGAAATATATCCACCTAAGATCAAACATTAGCTTGATCTAACAAATGTATTAATAAATTTCCCTATTGAAATTAAAAAAGGGTTTTAGAATTACAAAGCTATCCCCAGTTATAAACTTCATATGATAGATACTTAACACAAAATAACTCAGAAAAGGCTGAAAATAAAAATAGGGAAAAATATATGTGAAAAAATTGTAATCAAACAGTTAGTAAAATAGGTTACAATCTTAGTGTTAGAAACAATGAATTGAAAGAAAATGTAGATCATAGGCTTATAAGCAACTTAGACTGAGAAAGAATGAAATTTACAGTTATATTTAGGAGTTATGCATATCCATATGTCAAATATTCTAGCATTAATAATCATAAAGAGTACAGGAAGCAAAATATAAGAACTATACTTAAGAAAAAGATTTTCATTTGCTATCATTCTACACATGATCAAGTTTGAAAAATAACTAAGGACATAAGAGACCTAAATAACATAATTACTAAAATAGTTCTATTTGATTTTCAGCTCTGAAAACCAGATAGCTTCCAAGTACCCATAGCGTAGCCACAAAATAAGATCACAAGAAAACCCAACAAATTCATAAAAGTAAATAGTAATAGAGGAAACAATTTCTGATAACTATGTACTAGTTTCAAAACTAATGTAGAAATTAAGAAAGAAAACAATTTCATGCTACCTCTAAATCAGATGAGTCTTTCTTTAAAAACTCATAAAGAGTCAAATAT